>JAOEHY010012437.1:0-69079 GCA_025447955.1 Psilopsiagon aurifrons
TACTGTAAGGGTGGTGAGGCACTGGAATGTGTTGCCCAGGGAAGTTGTGAATGCTCCATCCCTGGTGGTGTTCAAGGTCAGGCTGGACATAGCCTTGGGTGATATGGTTTAGTGGGAGGTGTCCCTGCTCATGACAGGGGGTTGGAACTGGATGATCTTAAGGTCCTTTCCAACCCTAACTATTCTATGATTCTATATTCCTTTCTTCCCGCTACTCCCCTGTAGCCCTTTTAGTCATAACAATATGAAGTCCTTGTGAAAGACCTGTGAAGTCATGTGAGACTCTACTGCATAAGTAGCACACAGGCTCTGGAAAGCTCAGTTTGGAAAGAAGGCTCCAGAGACCATGGAAATTGCAGCATTCCAGTTTTGTGAGCCACTCCACCATGTTTTTTCTGTGATGGCAACTATATCATAGTTTTCCTGCTGCACAGTGGGTTTCAGCTCTTGTTGTTTGTTGCTCATGCTGCTTGAATTAGTGTAGGTGCACTTCATCTGGCTTTGTGATTCTGCCTCCTTTCTGCAGGGAAAAACCCTCATTCACAGGTGATCGTTCTCAGGAGTTCCTGTGTTTTCTAACCATCGTAACCCTTGTTCCTTTGCTGCCACATGGATCTCCATCCCCTACCTCCACTATGATGGCAGACCAAAAGACCTTGCTAACCCACCTGTCCCTCAACACTGACGTGCTGCCTCCAAGTTTATCTCCAGTGACCCTGGTTTTATCCCTCTTCCCCTTCAAATCTAGTTTAAAGGTCTTTCAGTGAGCCCTGCCAACTCCTTTGCAAAGATCCTTTTTCCCCTTTGAGACAATTGTGTCCCATCTGTTGCCGGCAGGCCACTGTCATGTAGACTGATGCATGATCAAAAACCACAAATCATGCCATGATACTACTCACAGACCAGGTATTGATCTGCTGATTCTTCATGTTTCTTCCCTCATCATTCCCTGCAACTGGAAGGGTAGAGAAGAACACTAACTGTGCTCCTGATCCCTAAACCAATCATCTCAAGGCCACTTGAGGCCACTGCTCTTCCACTCAGGAGAAAGTCTCCTATAATAATGACCCCGCTCTTTATGGAGGTGGGTTTTATGCCGAATGTAGGCCAACTTATCCTTCAGAACACCTCCAAGCTAGATGGAGGTGTTGCCAAGTTAACCTTGTACCTATTCTGCCAGGTCACCATGGGCTGGTCATTGAAGAGACACGCCTGCTGCATTTTCCTGACAAAAGTTCATCACTGGGTTAGCCTGTGACACCTCAGCACCACAAATGCTTGACAGTAATTTCTGCCCTCATGATATTTTCTGATCTGGCAAGTGCACAGCACACAGCAGGGCTAATGTAAAGTAATGGATGTATGCCAAGTTAACTAGACTTGTTAATCTGCCAGACACTGCTTGAAGCAAAGATGAACACGACTGTAAGCAGTACAAAATAAGTCACCAGCAGAAGAGCACGTACAAACCCAAAAGTCATCTTGTTAATGTCCCTAGCAGTGGTTTCTTGGAATCTCTCAAAAAACACTGCTCTGAAATCAACAAGCACTTGGCCTGACAACAAACAAAAGCACTTGTACTGGCCTGCATCAAAGATAAAGTGCTTCTGAAAGTGAAGTATTGCATTCAGCTCTGGGTCCCCAAACACAAGAGGGATATGGACCTGTTGGAGCTAGTCCAGAGGAGGCCACAAATACCAGAGAGCTGGAGCACCTCTGCTATGAAGACAGGCTGAGAGAATTGGGCTTGTTCAGCCTGGAGAAGAGAAGGATCTAGGGAGAGCTTAGAGCAGCTCCCAGTGCCTAAAAGGGCTGACAAAAAATCTGGAAAGCAACTATTGACAAGGGCCTGTAGTGAGGGGACAAGGAGGAACGGCTTTAAACTGACAGAGGGGAGATTTACATTAGACATTAGGGAAAAATCCTTCCCTGTGAAAGTGGTGAGGCACTGGCAGAGGTTGCCCAGAGAAGCTGTGGCTGCCCCATCCCTGGCAGTGTTCAAGGCCAGGTTGGATGGTGCTTGAAGCAACCTGGTCTAGTGGAAAGTGTCCTTGCCCATGGCAGGGGATTAGACCTGGATGATCTTTAAGGTTCCTTCCAGCCCCAAACCATTTTATGTTTCTGTGAATATGGATAGACATACTATCACCATTTGCAGTTTCTCATCTCCCTGTCCACTATCCCAAGTAGACACAGCAGTATTTTTCCCCCAGTGGACTGAATAATTTATATTTTGTTTCTAAGACAAGAAGTTTATATAAATTATACCTCAACTTCTAAGTTTTTTACATTTATGGTGCAGATGACATTCTGCAAGTTAGCAGTACACACTATCCGTTGTTTACTGACTTAGCCTTGGTCTAAAACCAAATACAGTGAACACTTCCCTCAGGTTATCACTCGGTCTTAGACAGAGCCCTAGTAGATGAAGGCCAATACAGATTATGCCGGTAAATTTGAGTACGAAAATTTCACAGAAGTACAAACCTTTCCTGCAAATGTTCCTTTATCCCAATTCTGTAGCTTTTCAATAGCTTCATTCATCATTTCTTCCTTGTAACGGTTGTGTTTCTCTTTCACAATCACTTCTGTTTTGCTTGTCAGGAGGATGCACTTGCTGTCTTTAGCCCTTCCACGACCTATACAACAGCACATTTAACCTCTTTATTTACTCTTAAGAAGATGCACAAAAGTGGCTGTTATGCCATTAAACAGCATTAAGGACCTTCTGTGTGGCTGCTTTTGTTTTTTTTGTTCAGACTGAGATAACGGTGCTTCTAAAGAGCATTCTTTCAGCTCACTCTTCTTCAATCACAATTGAGAACAAAATGCCCCCTTCTAGGTATCCTCATGGATATCTCCAGCTGCTGTGTCCCGCCTTGGTTAAGCTCAGGCACCCTTGAAACTTTAGTTATTGTGTAGCATCATGATGTCCTCTTGTGGAAAAAAAAAAAAAAAGAAGCCAGAGCAGAAAAGGCCACCTTACTTACTAGTTTTCTGCTGTGCGAATTGGTGTCTATGAAATAAACCCAGAACAGTCTATCACTAAAAAGGTGAGGAACTGGAAATACAGTTCTGACAAAAAAAGAGACGAGCAATCACTACCTCATCCACCTACTCTGCTGCCTGCCTGCTTTTTGCTGCTGTGACACAGGCGGCTAAGAACTGCAAGGATCTTGCACCAGTTTAGAAGTATTACAGTTAGAAAAAGTATTCACATTTGCTTTTGAGCTCTCTTTCCTGCAAAATTGTGATTTTTTTGTGGTTTAAAACTGATGCAACCTATTTTCTTCGCATCTTTCATATCTTGTAAACAAGATACAAAAGATACGACTATCACTCATAAACTGAGACCTGGGCCAATTACTTCATTATAAGATAAAAAAATAAGGAAAATCACAAGACATAAACCCTGAAAGCAGAGGACTATGTACAGTGGGGATCACTTTCCATCAAATAATTAAGTCACCTACTTGGGTGGTATGATAACATATTTCAGATACACCCAGTATTTAATATGGCTCTTCATTCCCCTCTACTGGCCGTCTTGTAAAATCACCAAAATCCAAGACAGAAGTAACAGATTTCGTTAAACCGCAGGTACCTGTAAGTAGCTGGGTTGGTAAAAAGCCACTGGGCAGAGGAAGGTCTTCAGAAGCCAAGACAATACATGAAACTCCATTGCAGCAGTCCTTTGTAAATAGGCAGAACAATCTGCACTATTTCTGACTACAGCTCTTCTAGCCACACTTCTGTTTATATGGACAATTATCCACTTCAGGGATCAATCCTCAACAGTTCAATAACCATGAGCAACATGAGTAATTTGCATAGCAAAAGAAAAGTAACACAACATGAAGGACTCAGTTCTGTGAACAAATTTGTCTTGTCTGGTTCCATAATTCATCTGACTTCACTCAGGTGCACAGAGGAACAATAGCAAGACATGCACATATTACTATAGTATTTCCAAGGTTTCCAAAATAGATTTCTAAGATAATAGTTTGAAAATTCCATACCTCTGACTTGGATCATTTTGGTGACATTACCGAAGTATTCATAGAGCACAACAAGGTTGCACTCAGAAATATCGATGCCTTCATCAGCAACAGAAGTAGCAATTAGCAGTCTGGTGTCTTCGTTGGTTTTGAATGCATCCAGTACACCCTTCTGCATTGGGAGGGTCATACCTACAATACCAAAAAGCTGTGTCAGGAAAAAGACACTGAAGTGTTCCTTGAGCAGAACACCTACATTTGCTCTTGACTCATTAGAAATAAGGACAGTGTCCTGATCTGGAAAAGTACTTTAAGTTTATGTATCTAGCTGACCGTATACTCTACCTGCTGAGCAGGAATTCCTGCTGATGTGCCACAGGAACTGTCATCCTGGGAAACGCCATTTCAGACAAAACACCTAGCTGATCCTTATTAGAGACCCACACAGCTTAGTTATTTTAAGCCCAAGCTAACTCTTGATTTAAGCCATACGTAATTTATTCCAGCTGTAATTTCCATTCTACCTTAAAATGTCTTTATGCCACTAAACACAAAATAAGAGAAGGATCTGTGAAAAGAACAGGAAAAATACCACCAGAAGTAATTACAAGAGCCATGGTAGTGGACAGTTTCTAAACTTCTTTTGAACTAGCAGAAGAATCCTGCAGCAAAGGGCCACTGCTATTTTAACCAAAGATTCTGATCAGAAGAAGCAAGCACCTCCTTAGGATTGGTAACAGGTCTTACAGATATATAAGCATAGTGCAAACTTGCATTACCTTTCTCTGTTTAAGAGCAGATAAGATGAATGCAGGAAGAGTAGAACAATTTTAGCACTGTGGCAACCATAGGTCAAGTATTCCACAGTTCAAACACACATACCTGTTTTTTGATCTCTTCTTCCATGACCCATCAAAATACCTGGCTTTATGTGGCTAAATAGAGGGTTTGCTTCTATCCATTTCTTCAAAGCCTGGAAAACAAATCAGGAAGTTAGAGCCCTGTCCAGATGAAATGCTATTTTGAGATACATAGTTTGGTCCTGCCCATGCTTGCCTAGACAATTAGTGCTTCCAAGAGCCACAAGCAGAAAAGGTAGATGTTGCGTGGCAAGGGGGAACATCTATTGATAGGTAAGAAAGCAAAAGCCACAGCTGTGATGACAGATTGAACTGTGCCACAGCTGATATCCACTTTTCCCATCCCTGCAACTTAAAGTCTGGCTAGAGAGCAATCAGCCTTTCACTGCTAAAAAGTATGCCTTTTGCTCTTATAAACCAACAGATCATTGATACTACGCCTCTGGAATCCAAAAGCAATGAGCTATTTACAAACTGTACTTTCTCACTGCACGGTGAAAGCAGCACCTTCAAACTGCTCTTACTTAAGAACAAGATTCAGCAAAGCTACAGGATACTTTTACATCTACAATGGAAAATAGCCAACAAATGCCTGGGTTTGGTAGTTTGGACCTTAGTCTGCCTTTAATTTTTTTCTGGTTTGCAATTCATTCAGCATGTCTATACCCAACGATAAAATGCTGATTGAGAGTCTCAGCCGATAAATCTGTTTATCCTCGTCTCTGTAGCCAGAGACGAGGATAAATTGCAGTAAATGTTTAAGAGCTACAGAAGCTGATTATTGGCAGCATACTTGCTTCACACATGAACTTTTTCTGGGAACAAGGTGTTGGAAGGTTAAAAAAAGAAGGGTAAAAAGAGATTGTCCAGCCTAGATCTTGATTCTGGGCAAGTATGAAATAGACCAGTGAATCAGAGGGTCCAGAGAACATCTCTCTTTCTCTTTTCTTGATCAAGAACACATGTCAGGGCACAGGCCTCGTTTGTGCCCATAGGAATCCTCTGGAAAACCTATAAATACCTTCTGATGTGCAGTCAGTAACAGAGCAGAGCTGCTGGTTAATAGCTCTGCTACACTGAAGCCTAAAACCTTGTAACATCCTGCTAAAACTGACTTCAGGCCTGAAGTAAGAATGTGGCAGCTTAATGGTCAACTGTGAGGCGTAGCAAGGAGAACTAATGAAATACGCCAACCCTGTATTGTAGTTCTTAGAAAAGGGAAGAAAAAACCCAAACCAAATGAACAAAAACCAAACCCTCATTCCTGACTCAGAGCATCAATGCTCAGGAAGACACAGAAAGATAAAAATTATCTTTGGGAAGATCAAAATGGGAAGGATAGTACATGGGGCATTGTATTTTCTCACTTCCCATTTTAGGAGCTTTAAAAATAAGTGTCTTACAGTTACTAAGGCTCTTGTCTTAGCAAAGAGAATAGTGCGAGTCTGTGGGTTATAGCGGTATTCTTCACACAGGACGTAAGCAAGCTCTTCCAGCTTGGGATTCTCATTTGATTCATCTTCTAAAAGGGAAAGCAGTTTTGGTTCTTTCTCTGGGGGGGGGGAAAAATAAAAATAAAACAACAAAACCACAAAACAACAACATTGCATTTGCACTCACACAGACATCATAGAATCCTAGAATAGTTAGGGTTGGAAAGGACCTTAAGATCATCTCCTTCCAATCCCCCTGCCATGGGCAGGGACACTTCCCAGTAAACCATGCCACCCATGTCCAACCTGGCCTTGAACACCGCCAGCGATGGAGCATTCACAACTTCCCTGGACAACCCATTCCAGTGCGTCACTACCCCTACAGTAAAGAATTTCTTCCTCATATCCAACCTAAACTTCCCCTGTTCAAGTTTGAACCCGTTACTCCCTGTCCTATCAGGACAGTAATGAAGAGTCCCAGTCCCTTCCCAGCATCCCTATAGACCCCCTTCAGATACTGGAAGGCTGCTATGAGGTCTCCATGCAGCCTTCTCTTCTCCAGGCTGAACAGCCCAAACTTTCTCATCCTATCTTCATATGGGAGGTGCTCCAGTCCCCTGATTCGTCCTCGTGGCCCTCTCTCTGGACTTATTCCCACAGTTGCATGTCCTTTTTATGTTGAGGACACCAGAACTGCACACAATACTCCAATCTTATTAAAAGCGAAAAGGTTCTGGAGAAACAATGACACTTACTCTGAAGAAAACACTTCTACCACAAGCCCTCTTCTCCCCTCCAACTGTCACAGGTATTGTGTGAAATACCTTGAAATTTGGCTGTAAGGTGCTTCTCTAACTCTGTATATGGTCCATTTCTGACATTTCTGAAAAAATCAGTTAGGTAATTTAAAGCATCTTCAATGCGGGCGTCTTCACTGATGATGAGAGCATCATTGAATTTCTGCACAGAAAGATAGACATGTACGTTTGAGACTCATTTTCTGTGCGACAGGGCATGAATGCAAATTTTATTCTGATAGATTAAGTATTACAAACTTGTGTTATTCTTCCACCTGCATGACAACACAAGCTTTACAAAATCTCCTCTGCACTATACTGTTTTCTGTGAGTATCTTAAGATAAACTCTTATACACTAAGCTTTAGCCTGTGTCAATCAAATAAAATTGTTAGGTTCAAAACCTGCTCCCCTGCTCCTAGATGAACACGCTAGTATCAGAAGGAAGTGGATGGCTTCACTTACCCGCAGGTGTTCAGTGCAAATGAAGAGGTCTCTGCAAATGCTGCTCTCCTTCTCCTTGTCTTCCAGTTGCAATAATCTACATTTCTTTTGAGTGGCAACTACCCAGTGTTCATATTTCTGTGTTCCAAAATCATTTTTGTTGATCTGGGAGATAGTATCTGTTAAAGAAGGAGGAAACAAACATTTGTTCATCTTGACAAAAAAATAACCAAAACAGATATCTTGAAGATAGCACATTTTCCATTAATGTTACACCTAAAAAGCCTATGCAGAAGAACACTGTATGATACAGTCATAGAACCACTGAGGCACCTGTGGAAGTCTTTAGTCCAACCCTCTGCTCAAAGCAGGATCACCTAGAGCCTGTTGCTTAGGCTTGTGTCCAGACAGCACAGGCAAAATCCTTTAACTCAGAGCAGGATAGACCAAGGCTGGTACTGAGCATAGCCATCCATGAGACTCTGCTTTGTACTCCCTGTAACTCTCTAATTTGTTGATGAGCATAGCCATCCATGAGACTCTGCTTTGTACTCCCTGTAACTCTCTAATTTGTTGACAACAGCCACTTACTGGACATCATTTATGAGCTACAAAAGCAGAAGAAGCAATTGAATTCTGAACTGCTGCGGAAGTAGGTCTCATGATCATAAGACTTGTTCTCTTCTCACAGCCATTCATCTCCCTCTGTGCTAACTACACCACTGCAGCTTCTAAGGCTGGAACCCTACTGACAAGTATTTACTTTTTCTTAGGCAGCCATACACTCTCTCTGGTGGTGCTCATGTTGTGTATATCTTCCTCTGCAAAATTACCTTAAATGCTTTTCAATAGGAAATAATGGATACCTGGGAAACAGGGCCACCCAGAGGTATAAAGAGGACAAAATTCTGACCAGAAAATGTGGTACCTAGCCCCCCTAGCAGTAAGTCTGAGTGCAGAGGGACCAGACAAAATAGAAGAATAAGTTACAAAGCAGCAAGTGAAAGTAAACTTTTGCTGAAAGGAAGAAGTTACAACACCCAAAGTAACACCACAACTGAGACCCTTCTTGTTTTCCTTAAGAGTGACAGACTGAGGCATGAAGAATTTGGAGAAATGCTTAAATAAGAACAGGTATCTCTCATCAATGAAATCTATCTCATTGCGTTTTGAAAGCAAGACCTTTGGTTGTTTTGTTCCAGATTGTTAAAACATTCAAAATGATTTGACAGTGTTAAAAGCACACCATCCTTAGCAGCACAAAACACAGGTTGAAATCCAAGCAAAAATACTTTTAATTATCAAATTAATCACACAAAAGAGGAAAATTATTGACTCTTCAATGTGTAATCTCTTATTTAGGAAATAGTGGTTAAAAGCAAGTAAAAAAGAAGAAGAAAGAAAGTGGAAAAAGAGTAATTGTTCTAGCAGCCATAAGGATTCACTGATGCAGTCAAAGACTGAATCCCGGTTACAGGGAAGTTATTACAGTATCTTACCCACTGAGTAATTCTTTCTCATCAATGCCTCTGTTTCAGACATCAGGCCTGAAATAATCCCTGCAAAGTGGTTTTGAGCTCTCATTTTCACACATCTGACATCTAGAGACAAGAAATGGAAGTCAGTGGCTTGATTAAGTATTTCACTGGGCAGCACAGAACAAATTCTTGTCTAAAAGAATGCTATATGTTCTGCTCTATGCAATCATAATAATGGGGTTCTTTTTAATGAGCACTATAGTTGCACAGAAAGAAACAGCTCCTGGTCTTCACTGGAATAAAAAACAGAGATTATGGATCTCAGCAAAGAGAAAATTTACCCAAAAGGGCACTGCCTTACTGTGGGGCAACAACAAAGTGCTTGCTTACACTCCTTTCAAGCTATCAGGAAGCAAAGCTCCAGCTTAGTTTTAAGGTTTTAACTTGACCTAACCAGAGGGGAGTTGGATAGCTGCCTTAATTATGTGCTTTGTGTCTCACAGGAGAAACAAAAAGGAAGTGTGCTTACGTATTTCTGGTTTGTTTCCAAACCTCTGCAGATCCTGTTTGTTCTCTCTGACAGTAGATATGGCCTGTATGTCAAGGTTGGCGCAGACAGTACAGATGTACTCTATCGTTTGCTTGGTGGTCTTGGAATTACCAACTCCAACAGAAGCAGTCAAACCTACAATCTGAGCACACACATGAATAGCAGTGGCTGCTCCCTTGTCACAGATAAAAACCCAGGAGACACTGTCATCAATTGCCAAGCCGCCACCATCTTCAAAAACAAGGAAACAAAACAGGCAGCTGAAGCAAACATGAGTGCAATCACTAAACCTTGAGAACCAAACCTTTTCTCTCTCCCAGGCACCCAAGCTTAAAGTATCCAAACTGAAAATAACTTATTCAGCCACTTAACCCATAACCAGCTGTATTTGTCAGTGCTCATCATGCACAGAAACAGGAAATATATCCCAAAAACCATCCTCTGCATTCATTCAGAAGATGTCTTCTCAGCTGGACCAAAACTTCCTGCCAGCTGAGGCAGTGGCCCCATTTTATTGTTGCAGAAGACAGCAACAGAGAGGTGACAAGGAGATTACTAAGTTCTGGGGGACATGCTTACTTCCCAAACCAGCAATCCTGTTTGATTTCAAGTACTCCAGTCTCTGTCATGCTTGACTGGACCTTACCTGAGGTAGTTGGCTTGCAGGGGAGTCAAATTTTTGTTCCAGGTATCTGGTCATTAATATATTGTAAGGGTGGTTGCCCATAGTGTTGTGGCACTCATCAAATATCATCAGAGTGAAGATGGAGAGGGAGCTGATGATCCCTTCCTCAATGCTATTCACAAGAATCTGGGGTGTTAGCACAATGATGTCGCTGTCTTGTATAACCTTTTCTACAGAGACATTTGCAACTGTTTCACCACTAATTCCTTGAACAGAATATCTAGGAAGAAGAGGCAAAAGATATGGTATGAAAATGGATGTCTTGCAGGGGAAAAAATAAACTAGAATAATTGAGTTTTCAGCAAGCCTGAAGGATAGTGACCAAGTTCCAAATACCAAATTGCTGGGGCTGGCAGTTTTACCCACATGCTCTGAGAAAAAAATTCTGAGGTCTAACAACTGGATTTTCAACTCCCATTAGCTAAAATGCATTTGATTTGAGGGATGACGAATTTGCACATTTAAGCTGTATCTGTCAGTTCACATGTAAACTGTAATTGGAGATCCTGTCTTTCATCCCTTTTCTGTACATGTCTGGCAGCACAGGGCTGTTTTCTGTCCAGCAGCCTCATTTTCCCATAGCTATAAAGATTCATATGTGGATGTTCAGCAGTCAGAAGCTACAAGGTGTCAATAGCTTCCTAAGCAGTTTTCAGTTTCATTGGAGAGGAAGATTGTCATTTTATGACTAGAGCTTGAAAAAAATATCAAAGCAGCTTGAGTTCTTCCATTTGGAAAATAAAGAGAGACTCTGCCATGTGAGAATGCGAGAGGAATCCCACTGCTGCTGCCTGGAACTGCCTCATCTTTGAAAGCAGGTCGAGAGGAGTCTCAAGAGAGAGCACACTTTTCTCTTTTACAGAGGTAAACACAGGTATCCTTTGGCCGTTTCCACAGATGCTGCACATGCAGTGCTTAAACTCTCCAAACACAGATTTCAGACTCTATGAACAAAGTCGACCATGGTAACTTGCCATTCTTACCATTAGGTATCATCCTTCTGTTAAAGCCAAACACTTGCCACCAGTAAACCCATTACATTTTGCCCTAGCCACAACTGACCTAGGGGGTAGTATATTTTCTATGGAGGAAGAATTACACTTACCCACTTCTTTGAAAGTGCTCCTTGAATACATCTTTCTGTTGTTCATACACTGGCAGTTTGATTGCAAGAAAGACAACTTTTGCCTTTCGTCTTGAGGGCATGTTTTGGAAATGGTGCTCACAAATCATCAGTGCCACAAAAGTTTTTCCAGATCCTTGAAAAGAAGAACATGAAAGGTAAAGTACTGACATGAAAACACGTGTTTGTAAGCAGGAGCCCGTCTCATCTGGATGCTCTGTAACAACGGCAAGCTGGCAAGGGGCCTGTTAAACTTCCAGACTCTCTGAGGACAGATAGGAGTATGCACATGCTGCTGACTCAGTTGGATAATCATCCCTTTCACAATCTCAGTCTGTAAAGACCATGTAGCAGTCACTGAGAGGGAAAGCCCATTTGCAGTTTTGAGTTCTTTGAAATCACCGAGCCTATTTCTGCTCTTAGCATCTGCTCCCACATCAAATCAGACTATGGTACAGGCACAAAGCACTTTCAGCTTCTGTTCCTCCCCATGCAGCCTTGCTCCTCTCACTTTTCCTTTAGCAGTCAGGCTCACTATGCAGGTCTCCCACAGCTCTTCATTGTCCCTGCCTCTGCTATTCCATCTGCTCCTCCAGGGCCCAGGAGAGAATCAGGCTAACAATATGGAAATCACAGGTGGAGAGAAAGATCTGGTTGACCTCTCTGCTGCTGAACTTCAGTCTTCTTAATTCTGTCCTGAGCTACTGCGCAGGTTCCCTGTGCTGTTCTAATGTTGATATTGCAGTACAGGAGACATGAGAGTCTCAGGGCACCACATCCTATTTTTATTAAAAATTGCAAGCCAAGTTTCTTAAAGATCTGCAAAGATTTTAACTCAAAAATCTGTGCCAGAGAGTGAGAAAGCAGAGGACACCACATGGAAATCTGAATACAAGTACTGAAGTGCCAAGAGACACATCTGTCTTTCTCAGTCTTTGCACTGCCCCTCGTCATTAATTTCAGCTTCTATCTGTATCTCCTCCTGCAGGGAAGACTGCTTTTAAATGAACAGCTGGAAAATTTGACTCAACATTTAGCCTTCCCTATCCTTCACTGCCCTCTCCACCAAAAGAATTTTTTTAAGAAACGTGTGTGTTCTTACCTGTGGGGGCACTTATCAATGTATTATACCCATTGATAGCAGGCTGTGCAAGTTCAATCTGGTAGCTCCGAGCCTTCTTTGGTTCGTAAACAGATGAAGACGGATAGACCTCTTCTAGAAGAGAATCATGGCTTTGAGAAGTGTTGCAACATAAATGTGTAAAATACAGTCATGATCTAAAACGATAGAGTCCCTGCAGTCTACACAGACAACTCACTGACAGACAAGCCATTTAACAGGACATACACACAAGAATCTTGTGTAGGTTTGCTGGCATACTTTTATTACCACTTGTCTGTTCTTCTGAAAATGAATTAATTTCAAGGTCTTGGCTGACAGCTCTCACATCAACTGGCCCTTTTTTCAACTCAAGGGCTTCTTTTCTCCCATATATGTGCACAGTGTTCCTTCTAGCCTTCCGCTCTACAGATTTTTGAAGTTGTGGTCTTCTCAGGGGATTTGCACTTACAGAACAGGAACTAGAAATCACTGATGGAGCAAGCTTTGCCATATGAGACAACCACTGCACAGGTCCTTTTCAGCCACATTCAGCTCTCTAAAATGGCTAACATCAGGTCACGTGTGAATTAGTTGTATCAGCTAAGAGATGCATCAACAACCGTCTAGCATTCAGAGATATTTTTGATAATGTGCTGGCAGAACAACTTTGCACCAGAGATGTCATAAATGTGGGGTAGCCCCTAACATGTGCAATGCCTAGCATGAGATCCTTTAAATATTAAACCAGGAGACAGCTAAATCATATCACAGATTTGTACTAGTTCCTCAGTACCCTACTTTCTGGCACACCTCATCTGGTGTCTACAGAAATGGAGAATTCCAGCCACACAGTGTCTTAAATTCCTAAGTCTTACCTGAATCTGAACAGAGATTTTTACTGAGATTATTATCACATTCTGCCTCTTCAGAAAATGTCATTGTGGTTTCAAAGCTGCTCTCAAAGTCATCTGTCCTTTCACCGTCCATGTCTTTGCTGCTATCTGTACAGTCACAAAAAAAGGCATGTTATTGATCCTTCTGATTTTAAAATGTATTTCCTGTGATGAGAAGGTGAAGGAGTTAGTTCCAACCCTAACCATTCCATGATTCTATGAAAGAAAAAAAAAAAGAATATTACTGTCTGGTACAAAAATAGGAAAAGAGCATCACAAAAACAGTTCACAGTTTACCTTCTCTCATATCCCACAGTTCACTTGCATTGTAATATCCTGTGTTATCCAGTGCCAGCTGAAGGCTTTTTGGCCAGTTTTCCTTATCTGATCGACAGAGACATTCAATGAGTTTTGTTATCCCAGCTGCTTTGCTTCTGTATTCACTAATCTGCACACACAAGAAATAAAAGTTGCTGTAGCTTCCAAGTGATAAAAAAACACTATTCTTTGATTGACATTTTTGATTTTTTGCTGTTCAGTTGACAACTGCATTTCCTTACACAGAATAAAAGGTTTCAAATAAAATTCAGACATTTACTTACTATTGTTGCAGTTCTGTACCCTAAACTCAGCTGGACTGCAACAATAGGTGGACTATTTGCTTAAATATTCACAGGGTCTGAAACACTGCAGAACTATTCTGTGAATTTCTATCTGGCAAGGCCCTTGTAACAAGCTTTCCAATTGTTATGTGTCTCCATAAGGAAGTACTGCTTAAAAAATAAAGTAGCTGTAAGAAGTCCTTCTTGGCAGTCACATGGAGTGAGAATACTTAAGAGACTCCTCCACACATCATCAGTAACTTATTATTATGGAGTTGTAAATGATGAGTTACTGGTAATATCACTTGTTGGCAGTCATCAATAACAGCACTGAGCTAGAATAGAGTAACAGTACAGGAGCTTCATATCTAAAGGCAACAAAAATGTTGTGGATTTCTGTGACACAGCATTTCACTAATGCCTTCAGACTAGAAGTTTCGTTTCACCCTACAACAGTACCTTTGGGTGCTGACTGTAGGAATGAGGCCTGAGGCCTTGAGATACACTGTGAAGGCAGTAATGAGTTTCAAGACCCTGGTAAGGCCAGAGGGTCTTACCAGGAGGCCAGATGGCCTGCTCAGTGGGATGGAACAGGTCATCGTTCTGTTCTGCCCTTGCCCAAGACCCAAAGCCCTTGAGCAGCCTGACCAAAGGTAATACTCTCATCATCTCTCACTTACATATAAAAAATATACCAAAGTGAAATCATGGCTGCTTCCAACTATTCCAGATGGTACCCAGGTGAAACTGAGCTCAGTGAACTACCAATTCACTATTTTTTCCATACGAGCTCAATTAATCATTGGCTAGCTTTAGATTACAGCGCTAATGAAGTAAGTGTATTTTTCAATGGCAATTCAGAATCTGTATTAATGTTGCTTCAATAAACTGCACTATTTGTGGATCTCTAACTGTAAAAATTCTTACTGAACACAACAGGAGGTTGAGTGCTGAATTAGTGATAATCAGAATTAACCCCAGATATCCCCAGCCTCTCTGATTTCTGAGCACTGGCTGGAATGCAGTGGGGGCATTTTCTGCTGAATTTCTGTACTCATAACTTAATACTGCCAAACTCAAGAGCCTCATTAAGTTTTTAGGGGCTATAGAAAGTAAGGGGTTATCTAAGGTAATAGACTATGCCAAATCCCATAACAAGCAGGAGTCACTCTAGGCAGCATCTAAATGCCACTTTGCCTACTTCCGTCTGTATTTTCAGAAGCATTAATGCATGATTGCTCCAGAAAGCAGTCTATTCCAAAGACATAGCAAGGCAGTCATTTCACTGTAGTGTGGCACCTTCCAGAGCCACTGATGTCTCTTCATGGGAGGCTGGACTCCACAAAGACACACAGTTGAACACTGTATTCACCAAAGCTTGCTCCCCTGACTTGCAATCCTTGCAAAGAATTGCTTCCTTGACTTGCAATCCTTTCACTCACCACCATATGCACCAAGCTGGAGGGATAAGGAATGAAACATGCAGGTGTTGCAGGCAGTGCTGCTGTGGGAAGCTGCAGGTGCATAGCAAAGCCTATTCTAAGCAGAAGAAAGTAAAGTCAAGTCCCTATTCAGGGGGCTGTTGCTGGCTGTCCTCCTTACCGTGCAGCCTGACAGCTGAGCACCTATTCACCCCACAAGTGAGGCAGCCAGCACTTTTCCACAGCAAAACAAGACAAATACAGGATTTTATCACTAATTGTACCTGCAGGATCTCATCACACTCCCTTTCTATCAGGCATGTGTTTATGTAAGGCATGAGTGCCACCGGGTCAACTTCTAGCATGGTTGCTTCTATCCTCTTCAACAATTGTCTGTGCAACTCCAGTTTTTCCAGCTTACTGAAGTCCCAATTTTCAACTGCTTCAGCCAGCCCAGTGTAACCTTTCAGAAAAAGAGGCAGATCGTTACTATGAACTCAATCTCAGGTGGGAAGAAGCTGAAAATACACTTTCTCAGCCACACTGGAGGAATTAAAATTATCTTGGTCAGTAACTGCCAAAAATCTTGATGAACCACAAAAAATTTCTATAGATTAAGGGTCTGTTTTCCTTTACAGTACTTGTAATGTATAACAGAATAAGGTTTAGAAGACGTGAGATTTGCTGCGTAGGCTCCAGGGGCTGAATAAAGCAGATCAGAATCCCAGAGGAACTGTGGGCAAAAAGAAGGAATTTGAGTAACTTTTTATTTTCTTTGGTAGGAGCAGGAGAGTGGTGAGGATATTTGCCACCACAATGTCTTTAATTACCACCTATCTCTGCATCTGCCAAACAGTACATACATACATACAACAGTAATGCTAAATTGGCAAGCACTTTGGACAGTGCTTGGAGTCAGGAGGTCAACTTTTTCAGTTTTCTGCTGAAGATACACCAAACTGAACTCTAACAGCATGTTATAAGAAGGTATTTTTGCAGTTCAGAAACCAGGAGTATCATAGGCTGGTCAAAGGTTGCTCTGGTCCTAGTATTTGCTTTAAGGGGAGAGTGAGCTACATCCAAGTGATAAGAAATTTTGTAATGAATGCTCACAGAGATACTGTAACTATCTGTAGCTAATAGTGAGTAAATGAAAACAAAACTGGCTTATGACATGAGATTTTGGGGTTCAAGATATCGAACAAATCACCAAAAACAATCTATAGTAGAACATGTACATGAAAGCAGACAAATCCTGGTGGTTTTACACCTTCACAATCTCTGCTGTTACATTTTGGAAAGGAAATTGTATTTGGACCTGACACACCAAGCAGTCATAGCTATTGAGGAACAACCATCTCATTTATACACTATTAATGGTTACTCACTTCTTGAAACCTAAGATTTTTCAGACCTATGAATATTTTTTAAATCAGCTCCTAATTTAAGACTCTGTCCTTGGGTGAAGTTGTTCCATGCTATCAGTTAACTCACACACATCCTGAAACCAAACTACCTTTCTCTTTCAGAGGATTTAGCTGCATTTAATTATATTTGGCAGGGATAACAGCTGTCTTAATTTTTCTCTAATGGCTCTGAGACAGACAAGTCTCCTGGCAATGAAGCTTTATCCTGCATCCCTTCGTCTCTCATTGACTTTCTCTGCAACTGAAATTGATCCAGCTGCTTCTCAGGCGGGTTTTTCTCCCTGCCTTCGAAGAGCTTTATTTCCAGTCTCTGACAACCTACTTTTTTTCCACCACACACCATCTGGTGGACAAGACTCGGCGGCAGAAGCCGGAGGATAACGGGTCCCGGTTGCACGGGGCTGCCCGGCTGTGCGGCGGCTGTGACTCTGGCAGGGGAAAGGAGAAGCGGACGAAACCCTCGCCTGCGAGGGAGAACAGACCTGCCGCAACCAGGGCATCCAGGAAGCCCCGGAGCCAGCCATCCTCCTCCAGCAGCAAGATGGTATCCAGGAACAGCGCGGCGGCCGCCGTCACCCCCTTCTCCTCCTCCTTGCGGACTCGCTCCTTCTGCTCTGAAAAAAAAAAAAAAAGCCCGAAGCTGGTAAAGAAGTGAGGGGAGAGCAGGAGCGGCGGCCCGAGCGGGAAGGATGAGGGGAAAAGCAACTGCTGCCGGTCCCTCACCGTCGGACAGCCAGGCCGTCATGTTGCCCAGCACGTAGGCGGGGTTCAGGCTCTTCTCGATGTACCGCCTGTAGCATTGCAGGTTCTTCTTCTCCTCCGCCGTCATGGCAAGGCCGGCTTCCCGCTGGCACCAGCGCTGGCTGCCTGCGGGACGGAAGGGTTCTGAGATGGCTTCTGCTCTGCACGGGAGAGCCTGCGCACAGAGAAGAGAAAGTCCCCGAGAGCACGGAGAGGGCGAGAAATGGAAACTTCGGGCCAGCGTGGAAATGGAAACCGAAAGCAGCGGGGTGGGGGAGAATGGGCGGCGGGCGCCGCGCTGCGCTAGCGGCCTAGCTTAGCCAGGGAACAGGGAAAAAGGGGGGAACAAAAGCTAGCATTTGCGCTTGTACCCGGTTACAAAGCCTGTGACCAGCAGCTTGCAGCTGCCAGGGAGAGGGATAGAGCAGCGAGGTAATAACAAAAACGGCATCGCTCTACCCTCTCTTCCCCTTCGCCCCCAGACAACGCTGTAATGTTTGGTTGGAGCTTTTTGTCTGGATCCTGGCTTTTAGAAGCCTAAAAAATAATTTTCTGCAGCAAGGCAAGACCCCTGCATGCTCTGAGCAAGCGCCTGCTAAGCTGCTAGCATTAGTATAGCTTGGGAACGTTGAAATAAGAAGGTCTGACTGCTCTGCAGCAGGGAAGTGAGCATCAAAGGACAAGTCTCACAGAGGGGATCCGCAGGCTGCAGGGCTGAGAGCACTTGCGTTCGGAAGTGCTGCTAAACGTGGCAGCTCCGTATGCAAAATTCCCTTGAATCATTAGCGTGTAGAGTGGATGTATGTAGCTTTGTGCAGCTTCATAAATCTCATATGTGAGTCGATGACTAACAGTTACTGGCCCAGCACAAAATACCTGCTTTCTAAAGCAATGGCAGTACATGACCACTGACTGATAGGCTTGCACTAAGGAAGGATGGAGGGGAGGGAGGCAGAAGGAAATGCTGCCACTGGCATTGTATTTTCTACTCTGTTCTAGTCCATCTTTACGCTCAAGTATATGTTTCCTTTCTTTCTCTTGAATCCTCTCTTTTTACCATTCCACTCAGTTTTAAAGGGACTATGGGAAATCTCATTTTTGCCATCATCATGTACCACCATGATGTAGTGTCATTAGCTATTGTCCTCTCAAAGAGCCCGAGTATACAAAAGATTTTCATTAGTATTAAGCCTATGCATGGAAGTGGACCAGGGAAATTCCACACTCAGATGAAGGTTATCCACCCCTAGCTGTGAAAATGTCAAGCAGAGAGGACAGCTTCTACAGCCAGAAAAAGACAGATGAATAAGCCCTAAACAGAACCACCAGTCACCTCTCCATTCTTTGTTAATCCCTCCTGTGCTGTGAACAAAGCAGCAGCTCCTGAACCTCATTGTGCCTGAGCTCAGCTTCTATAGAAAGGCACTTCAGCCCTAAATTACAGAAGTAGCAACTGGTGTGTTTAGTATTAAAATGAGCAAATAGGTGAGTTCAACTTTTGCCCTTGATCATGCCTTGTGCCCTCCCAGAGGAGACCAGATTCCCTAGAACTGAGAGCTAAAGCCTTCTACTCCAAAATCCCCACAATTTTTCTCTTTCCTCCAATTACCTGCAAGGCAGGTATTCCCAGGCAGAGACCCATGCTGCCCTGCTCCTTAGCTCTGTGCATAACCCAAAGCACCACATCCACACCTCATGAGCACATAAATATTTTAAAGTAAATGCATCATATACCCAGTTATAGAATTTTTCTGGTAATGACTGGAATTCTGATCTTGTACCTTCCAGCTCCTTATTTCTGCATGGAAAGGAAGAACACTGACTGTCCCTATTCACCTCTATAAAATAAACGAAGTTGGTTAATTTGCAGTCTAACAATGTGGCAGACAAACAAACAGCCTGATTTGATTTCTCAGGGATCACTTTTGGTGTTTGTTTTTTTTTTTCTGGTCTGCTGCACTAAGAAGATTCCTAAGAGCTTAATTTGTGCGTAGGTAACAGTGCAGGCTAGTCACTCCAGCCATCTGGCAGAGTGCAGCTATCAGATGGTCCAGTAACAGACATAGCCGAGAGCACTTTCTGCGCAGTAGCTGACCTCACAAGTGCCTGTTACAGCTTTCACACTACCAGTGGCAAGTGATTTTAGCACTCCAGTTTCTTCTGGCACAGAAGGAGTGTGTTCAGGGACTCAAAAATCAGCGTTGCAGCTGAGTAGGAAACACACTGCTGTGCAGAAACCCAGACCCATGCTTTGAGAGCAAGAGGGAAATAAGCCCTTTGCCTGTCACTTCTCCAGCCTGGCAGATTGACACACTGCTGTGAAACAACGCTGGCAAAGGAAAACCACCCAGGAGGGGGGATGGCACCTACTGAGCAGGGTGTGAGGACTAGTCCCACTGGGCTGGAGATGCTCCTGGTTCGAACAGAGAGCTCTCCCAGGGTTGTGCCTGTAGGGCAGCAGTACAGAGAGATGGTCTGTGGCCTGTTGAACCTCTCATGCTCATGTCCATGGTGGTTGTTTCATGCTGCTCTTGCACTGGGTGTCTGGGTGCTGCAGTGCAAGCTGTGGTCTGAGATGGCTGGAAGGTTGTTTCATTGTGTTGTGTAAGAACAAGCCACAGTGCTTGGAATGCCTTAACCTCCTCATACTGCTGCAAGTCATGGTGCTGAATAATTTATTGGAGATCATTCTAAGCCAGGATGTGGGAAAAGCATTAGCTTTTCTCTCTAAAACTCTTGTGGAGCTTGGTAGAACCCCTAGGTGAGCCTTCAAATCCTGCTTTAGAGTCAGGCCAGCAGCTGACGCAGGGAATGCTGCTGCTGTGGTCTGTGAGTCATGTTTTTCTGCCACTTTCAGCTTCTGCTGCCCTTGGCTTCAGATTTTGCAGATCCAGCTTTTTTCAGGTCCAAATTTTTCCCCAGGATCACCTCTTGTGAGTGCCAAGGAATTGTCTACATGGCAGAGAGTGAAGCATCATCGGTGGTCTTGAGACCAACAGACAATCTAAAGGTAAACTGGTGGGAGGACGAGGAAAGAAAATACCAGGCATGGCAAACAGGTGGTGAAAAAGCATTTGCCAACCTCAAGCTGCCCCTGGAGTAATAAGGCAGTAATGCAAGAAGCCACCAGAGAGGAGATGGGGAAGGAGTCTTTTGGGAAGTCCAAGGCTGATGAAAGAGAGAAGATGCCGGAAGGGGGGAAATGCTGATTTACTGATGTTCCTGAGCATGGGAGTAAGAGTCAGCTAATAAGGGTGCTGAGGCAGCAGGATGGGGACAAATGAGGAAAACATGAATAGGACAGGTTCTTCATTTCAGAGGGTGAAAGGTGGGAGAGGGGGAATTACCAGACTAATATCATTTACCAGTTAGACTGAGCACATAAGTCCAGTTATCATAGGGACCTAAGAGTGCGTGAGTATACACAATGATCTTTAGCCTAGCCACAGACACTGGTGCATGCGCATGTTTAACTACGTTTCTGAATCCTGGTGGTTCCTAAAACATCAGAAAATTAAGTAAAAACATCTACTGAATCATCTTAGAAAGTTTTAACCAGAAGATCACCCCTCATCCCTAGAGCATACTCAAGCCTTCCACTGCAAATAAATTGCTTCATACTTAAGTAAAAAAGAAATATTTTTAAAATGCTATTTAATGAGTGCTGTTAAATAACTGGTTTTGTAAAGCATTAGTGCTTTCTTTTTGCTTAACTGAACCCTCTGAGCACTTGCAAAATTCTCAGCCCTTGGTGGAGGCACTAACTAGCCAACTGTTAAAAGAAGCAAAGTAAGTAAGTGCTGGTGTTTGTGGAAGCTTTTTAAATACTCACACACATACACCCACATTTTTTCCTCTCCTTGGAACAACAAATGCAGCTTGGAAGTGCAGTGACTGCTGAATGCTTAGCAGCCCTGAGGGAGATATAGCTTTCTGTCTCCAGTCTTGTAGCAACCAATGTCCACACAAATGCTTCCACGAAAGAGAATGACTTAACATACCTAAAGCAAAGTATTCACAGGATACATGTCAAAGCACTCTACCTATTAGGCATTTCTACTAGTTACAGGGGTCTCACCCAAGACCATCAGTTCAGTGGTATACTATGGAGAAAAAGGAAAAGGCAGGAGACATAAATCCATTGTGTCAACCTTGTTTGCTGATAACTAAGCTCCTTGGCACACGGTTTTGCATGTAACACAATCAGTTGCAGTAGGGATCTTCATAACTTAATCATGGAAGAAAAATCTGTAGTACCCCTGTAGAAGAAACACCTTCCTTTCTGCAGGAAGAACAATCCTTATAAACCAACACACCTAACTGTGGTGAACTGGGATGGACAGGAGATAGCGCCCACTTCTTGTAGTTCCTTCCAAGGTTTGTCTAGCATCCAGTGCACAACATGAAGCATATGAAGAGAAATGCTTTAAAATATTGTATGAGGTAAAGTTATTTAATAGGCAAGAGAAAAGCTCAGAACAGACCTCTGTGTATGACTCCTAACAAAACCAAATATCATGACTGCTCTTCAGAAACTCAGGTTTCTGCTGAGTATCTGCTATGTATCTCTTAGGTCTCAAATACAGGCTATTATTACTCAGAACTCCAGGCATCCCTTCGCAGGACTTGTTTGAAACAGCCAGTTTTGCAGTTAACCTCTTTCTAACACATTTTTGTTCCTCCAGATACCCTGGTAAAGTTCCATTGATTTATCAGAGATAAGGACAGGCCCAGTGAATGATATTTTAGCATATTGCCTCTTCTCATTGGAATTGAGGTCAGAATCAGTTGTGAAATGACAGTAGTTAGGGATTTCGTTGTGTTTTCTTTTTCTCAACTAGAACTTAGGCAACAACAAAGCCCTGATGAAACTCACTAATACATTTTTATTATGGCCAATACAAACCTTAATAAAGGACGGAAATACAAATTAAATATTGAATCAGAAAGAAATATTTGTAACATTTTCTCTTTGTAGATAAAATATGACAAGTTGATGGTTGCATACTAGAAAGCTTGCAACACAAGACACAGTTATGTCAGTTCAGTTCGAGAAGGGGTTAAGTTCTGCAAGTCTCCCACATTGCTTAAAATGGGGGGAAAATACATCTTGATTTATTAATTTCTAAATCAAGTGATTTTGAATAATGAAGGAAATGGTTCTTTTCAGAAATGACAGATATAAAGGAATTGAGGAAAAAGTACTTAAAGTGGCATAAAGGAATTCGTTACTTGGAAATATAACTTAGATAATTATATACATTTGGAAAAGTTAAAATTTCACTAGAGAGGCCATACTAGGAGCCCACACAGAAATGAGAACTAAAGTGCTATCTTTTGAATCAGAAACTTTCAGGTGTCATTCTGAGATTCCAATTTTAACAAGCTAAACAGAACTTGTATCCCAGTGTTCGAGAAAATACACCTTCAGAGCTTTGTGAAATCTTTTGTAATGGACACCAAAATCATGGCAATAAACCTTCATAACACCTTCTTCTAATCCAGTCTTCGCACCTGTTCCTCAGCCTTGAGGTTAGTGTGTTTCCCCTTCCCAGCCCCTCTGGCATTCCTGTGGACAGGAATGGATGGGGCTTTGAGCAACCTGGTATAGTGGAAAGTGCTGCTGCTTATGGCAGGTGGTTGGAACTGAATGAGCTCTAAGGTCCTTCTAATCCGGACCATTCTATGATTCCATGAGTCTATGATTTTTAAAAGACAGCACTGTCTTTTAAAAGACAATGGAAACACAGCTTTGAAGAAATAAATGGGGTTTTTTTCAGCTTACCATTAGAACTGAATGAAAGCAAGGATCTGAGAAAGTGGTGTGAATGAGGTTAATTTACTTCAACTCAGTGAACAAATGTGTTTCAATAAAACTGAAGAAAATGATGACAAGAGTCTCTGAGAAGTAGCCTGAAAATTAATCCTGCTCTGCCCACATCATTTGAAGAGAACTGCATCTTAATGGATGAACTGTTCAGCTTTTTAAAATGGGACTGGCTTGGACTAGTACCTAAAATCTCTGTTGATCAGTAGTGAAGATGATGATAAAAATATTCCAGTATGCACTTGTGGAACACACCCAGGTGAAAAAGGATCAGGAAAACAATAACAAAACAAATAAACAAAAAAATCTCAAACAATACAGAAACAAATTAGATCTGAGACAAAATCTGTTAAACAAAACAGGAGCAAAACAAACCAAAACAAAACAACATACTAGAACTTGCTGATTTCTTGGGGGAAAATAAACTGCTTTCTTGCTCTCTAATATTTTAGGTATACTAGGCGTTTAGAAATGTCACTATTTGAAAGACTGAAAAGTTTGAGCTTCAAAGTGGGAAGTAGGAGTTTTACAAGTTCTGCTGCCCAGCACTTGCCTGCAGATACTTATCACTTATTTAATCATTACACCACAAATGTGCCATCATCATTTGGATTACAGCTTTTTGCTTCAAGCAGGCTGCTTTGGAAGGCTGCAGCAAGTCCCTGTTCACTTCAGTGTTGGTGATGACAACAGCCCCTGCAGAGTGCCCAGAGTACTTGTCCATCCTCAGCTGAGAGGAACAGTTATTCTTCTGCTTTTGTAAATCCAAGGGAAGAGAACACCTGTTCAGCAATGGGAATATTCTATTGGCAGGAAAAAATTTCTCCTTCAGCTCTGTGTTCTGCCAGCAGATAACTCCTATGAGCAAAGCATGAGGCAGTTTGGGAAAAGTAGTTCTCCTAAAGTTTGCAGTAGAAGAAAATTGTTTTCTTACTGAACAGTGAAGTAGAAACCTCTTTTCTTCACTGGAATACAAATGCACTCATACACAGAGAAATAAGCTTCTTTCAAATGCTCCTTGCATTTTAAACTTTTATAGCCAGGAGGCAGCCACTGTATGGCAACAGTGCCTGGAATCCTCCTATGCATTTTCCTATTAATTACATTTCTGTGAGCTTAGACATCGCTGATGTGTGAGAAGAAGCACTGACTAAAGGAACTATGCTGGAAGCCTCACAGCAGTAATGAACTGGTTAAGAACTGGGGATTTCCCATGTGCGGTGTATTTTTGGAAGCCTCAGGAGACACTTTTATGTATTTAACACTAGTTAATCTTTGGATTAGGTTCTGAAACAGCCTGTAGGTCAAAGCCATACTCTTGGAGAGTATCCTATTCCTGTTCTTGTAAAGCAGGTGAAATCAACGGATGAAAAAATAGATGGTCTATTTTCGATACAATTAATTTAGGTTAAGATGTAAGTGCTTCTAAGTTACGGAATTGCCTTGGAAGTCCATGCCCAGTTGCTCTGTCTCGGTACCCAAATCCTTTCCTTCTCTCAGATGGTGTAAGTAGGCCACGTAGTTCTGCTACTGGCTCAGTCTCATGGTGGTTTACAAAGCCACCACTTTAGGAACACCAGTGCCCAAAACACATGTTGGTGGTCTGATTTTCAGTTGTCCTTTGTCTTTTGTAATCTTTCACAGGAGAGTTTGCTCAGACCACAAAGCCTTCCATACTTAGCAGCCAGTTGCAGATGTCAAATGACAGCGTAAGATAAAGGCAGTCAAACCAATATCTTAGATATTAGTCTCCTGGTTTCCAGGCACCTGCACCTTGGACTTCTTCTCCAGAGGTGGTATCTTTATGTTTTATAGTCCTAAGTGGGTCTTTTTCTTTATTTTCATGGACTCATCTAAGGGTCTTGGAATCCTTATACAGTTTTGTTACCCATGATGTCTTGTAGCAATCACTTCCACAGATGAACAACATGTTGTCGGAAAACTGGTTTCATTCCTTTCTGAACCAGATACCTTTTGGTTGCACCAAACCCTTGTTTCTGTACAGAAGAACGTTTTATTTTATTTTATTTTTTCCCATCCTGCTCATGACTTCCTGAATTCCTCCTATATTCATTCTTATTTTTTGCATTTTTGACCACAATCTGCTTTTGCAAGGTGTCATTCCCACATATCTGAGCTTACAACATTCAAGACGAATGCACAACATGGACTCTGAAATTCCTGTGTTTTCTTACTAGCATCCTCTTGATTTGCAGAAGAGAAATGCAGTTCCCCACAGCATACCTGCTGCCCCTTGCCCATGCTGTTACTGCAATCTACATGCTGCTTTGGCCTAGTTGTCTGGAATCTGGTTTGCATGACAAGCCATGCCAAACATTTATATAAGCCCCTAGTGCTTTGTTTCTAGCTAGAGCTCTTTGTTTGGGCTATCAGAAAAGGGAAACAGCTGACTCTTTAGTCTCCCTCCAAAGGCAAATTGAGTTTTTTCCTGGTTTGTGGCATGGGTCTCTGATCACAGGCTGAACCATCAAGTTCCAGCTGCCCTATCGGAAGACAGGCAATGAAACTGTAGAAATTAAGATGGAATCATAAATATTAAAACTGGCTTTCATACTTACTTGTAAAATGGATCCTCTTTCCGTCATAGTAGTCTTTTGTAAAAAGGCTGCTTTCAGGCTGATGCATTTGTTTCATGACTAGGCACAGGAGCGGGACTGCTGAGAGACAAGGGTATCTGGCAGCAGGTAAGGTTCCTGCGGGCACTGGAGTACTCTCTTCCCAGCCAGGCTCTTGGTGTGCATCCCCATCTCGTCCCAGAGGGATCCTCCACTCCTCACACTGTTCATGGCCATTTGCAACTTGCACGAATTCCTGCTAAGACTTTCCATGCCTAATTGAAAGTAAAGCACACAGCAGCATTTATTTTGCAGTGAGACCGAAAAGAGTTCTTTGATATCCTGACTGCCTAATACTATATATATGGTGTGTTAAGAAACATTTACTATGAATATCAATACAAATTAATTAGATTCTGTTTTGCGTGGAAGCCTCAAACTGTATACACCCCGGAGGAATGTTTTAATAAGCTATGCTGCATCTCCCTCTTGTGATCAAGACCTGTAACGGACCCAGAATTCAAGTTAATAGCTGCTTTCTGACCACAGTTTTATTTCTACAAAATGAATTTAAGGTGATCTTTAAAACTGCCTATTTTCATAAGTTCCTAAATAACAGCCCACTATACAAAGAATAATCACTTAGCAAAAATACTTTAATGCAATCATTAAACAGTAATCAACGTCATGTGAGACCAGACGCTAGATGCCATTGTGGCAAGAGAAAAGCATGAGGTTTTTGATGGAGGATAACACACGAGGAAGACTGCAAGCCCTTATCTTTTCATTACTGAAGAAGGCTTGGGTGTGCTTCAGAATAAGATGCAGCACTTAGGCCAGGTGCATTTTTGCAGTACCTAGTGGCTGGCAGTCTCCACTTGCAGGATCCTCACAGGTCTCTGGCTCTAAGACAAGGCTCCAGAACAGCATTCAGACAAACACCATCATTCTCCTTCCTTGGTGGCTCCTCCTTTGATCCCATTAGCCTCCCCTTGGGTTAACCTGTGCAAGTAGCCAATGCCCTTTGAAAGTGATGTTTGTCATGACATTTTATGTTTCATGGGAAAAACATGGTCACTGTGGTTTAAAATTTTTTTCTCCACCTTAAAACAGTGGTTTTCTTTTCTGGAGAGTTCTATGTCCCATCATTCATAAAGGCATAGGAAGGTACCCTTTGAAGATCTTAGAAGGCAATAAAATTATGCTAGAGCATATTTTTACCCTTGAAAGAGAAATGGAAGAAAAGATTATTTAAATTACCTTTGCCTGTACTATGTCAGAAACTCAGCACAGTTCGGTGTAGCTTTGTAACAAGATAAGTGATCCTTGTTGAGTCTTTCATCCTTGGGTAAAGGAATCTCTTCAAGGTGCCATCATTTGGAGAACAAAATCTCTCTAATGCTTCCAGCATTCCCCTGTGAAATTAACATGGTTTTTCATTCCAGTACATTTTATCTCAAGCCCTTTGTGACTGATACAGTGAGACAGAATCTAAACCTAAATCTGGGAGTTAAATATACAAAAACCTGAGGAAAGAGCATAGGGGATGACCCCCATCATCAATGTTTATGGCCTAAAGAGCATACCTTGACTGTGCCACCAGCAGGGCTCTCCATTGCTGCTCACTGAAAAACCCAGCACATCTGGGTGCTAAATTTGCTTTTCACAGGACTTCTAAAGCTTCTGTGTTGACCAGCCTGTGTGATGCTTTAGTCCTGTTATTCTACAAGTATTCGGTACTCCTCTATCCTCCCCTCCAAAATACTTCAGCAGCTACTGGTCCAATGTATTTTTTTGAATCCTGAAAAGTAGTGCAATAGAATAACAAGCATTTATGGGTGTCAGTGACTAGAGGACCCAGAATCTTCTCTATCTCAATTATGTTATTGTCCCCTTTTTTTATTAGAAGGCTCATACCTGAAAGCTAATCTCTGTGATAACCCTGTTCATTCTCCACATTATTCAGTGTACACGTCCCATAGGTAACAAGAAGCTCTTCAACTGATTAACATACATTGAAAAGTTTACAGGCTTGATTGTCCAAAAAGGCTCCCTCCTGCATAAGGTAATGAGTAGGAAGTAGTCAAAATTATTGGCCAAGTCAGACTTCATGGACTTCACTGGAGCAAGAGTGTAAGAGTAAGTGTAACATGCCTGACTTGGCATTATGAGATGAGCAACAAGACCAAGCTGGAAACAACACACTAGGCAGGATTTGTTGCTAACCTCATTGCTAGCTGTAACAGTAACAGAATGCCCTATTCACTGATTTCTCAAATATGTGTATGCTTACATAGTGGGACCTACATCCCAGTCAGTGTTTATTGGGGTAAGCACCTTCTGCAAAAAAAGAAAATATTACCATTTCTATCACCTGCCACCTGGAAGAAGCGCACAGAACTACCTGTAATACTCCATGTTACAACCTTCTTTCCTTTTTGATAAGAATTTTAATTAGTGTAAAAATTGTGAGATATTTTCAATTTAAGGACATTTAGAAAGTTAAATATCTCCTCACACAGTGCAGACTCACAGAGAAATGCAACAAAAGGAGCAGCCTGAATCCTGTGGCTTGATCGATGCTCAATTTGTTATATAAATCCTAACATACAGGCTGTCATACTTTCAGCTTTCAGTCTGGTGCTCCTTCTGCACAATCTTGCTTACCACATAGGTGCATTTAGGCTAAGTTTCTTGCAGATCAAGTATTTTCACTGCACTGAAGCCCACTTTGCAAATACTTGGATCCTATAGACACCGTAGGTTAGGGAAATGCTCACCCAGCAAACAGACTTCAGGCGCACTGCAGTGTCACAACCACTACTGTCATGCATAGCCACTGTTTTGTTTGTACCAAACTTGTTCAGGCAATAATCTGGCTGAATTCAGTGCATAAAAGCTGCTGCTATAGAAGTCAGTGGGAGTTCTACCACCCTTCCCAAGGGCAGCAACGCTTCACACCATATGATGGTTTGTGGCAATAAGTTTGTCTGTGTATAAATATAACTTCCTGGTTGAACCTCCTTTGAGTTAATTTTTGAGTTAATGAATGAAAAATGCTTACTTTCAGCAAGTATAGCATATGCTTATTCAAACACCAGTGGTTCCAGAAAAGTCAAGATATTTTCTATTGCTACTGAATCAAAAATAAATATTCACAACTATATTATTAACTGCATAATTGCTTTATCATATGGCCCTACTTAAAAAAAAAAAAAAAAAAAGACCCAACTCTTGTTCACTAAATATTTCATTTGTTAACACTTTAAAATAAATAATGACTGATTTGATTGCAGAATTCAAAAAAACCCCCTGGTTTTAATCCATTTTCTGTCTTGTATCCTCTAAGGGAGTAATTGGATAATTAGAATGCAGTGGCTTTCAGAAGGGACACAGCTTTGACACACAGCAAAAACAGCTTGTACAGCTTCTACTGTGAGGAGCTGGAAGCATAAGATTGCTGCTGTCAGTGTAATCAGCTTCATTGATTATGCAAATAGAAGAAGTGTTTTTCACTTCCACGTGAAGGTCAGAAGACATTTTTTCGATGATCAAGTATCCTCAGTCTACTGTGAAATATTTAAAGTTAGGGGAAAGCTGGTCATATGGCAACAATATGTCAGACCTTCAGTTTTAATACTGCACCCTAAACTGTGAAATTCACTTCGTTCTGTTCAGCTCTGTGATGTATGCACACGAGTATTTTAGTCTCAGAATACTGTTTTTCTCTTATAATGATACAAAGAAAAGAAATCAGGTCATATTGCCATTTTTTACAGGAAATTCTTAATTCCTATCACAGATTATGGTAATAAGCTATTTTTCTTAGACTCCTAGAGTACCTCAAGTTGAAAGTGACCCATAAGGGTTATTGAGTCCAAACCCTTGCTTCACGCAGGACTACCTTGTTTTAGTTACCTTAGTTTTAGTTTACCTAAAACTAAACCATGCGACTAAAAGCATCATCCAGGCACTCCTTGAACTGTGACGCTCTTGCTGCACTTCCCTGAGGAACCTGTTCCGTGACCAACCAGTTCTCATCAAAGAGCCTTTTCCTAGTGTCCCATCTGAGCTTCCCATGAGCCTTATTCCGTTTCCCCATGTCCTGTGGGTGGTCATCAGAGGTCAGCATCTCTCCCTCTGCTGCCCCCGTGAGGAAGTTATTGACTGTGATGGGGTCACTCTTGAGCCACCTTTACTCGAAGCTGAGTGAGAGCCTTCTCACAAGCCAAATAACCACAGCCACTCCTTATAAGTCTTCTTAATTCCTTTTCCTTTAATCCACATAGAATTTCCCACTTACCTTTTCCATTCTCTGGTTTATGCCTTGGCTGAAACCAGTTCAATCAAACTATATGGTAAGTTTCACCCATGGTGCATTCAAAACTCAGGTATTGAGAGGAGTTATACTGGGAAGGGACTATATAATCTTGTTCTTGCCAGAAACCATTAACAGATTTTTGGAAAATGAAAATTAATCGTATTACTTAAACTAATAACACTAGCCATTTAATACAGTTAAGCAGATACTCATTTATTAACTGAGCTAGTGGCTTCAGATTCAGGTCATTGGCTTGTGACCTGAATCAGAAACGAAACTTAACTGCATGCTGCGCTATTCAAATGTGGCTGAGTATTCCTTCAGCCATTATGCTGAGTATCTTTCCTTTTCAATATTTATCACAGGATGGCAACTTTATTTCCAAAGTGCAAAGTTAAAACCCCTCAGTATGTCCAGAGGTGTCATCAAGCTTTGTGATATGTTTGGTGCCAAGAATTTCTGCAAAAGTGGGAGCTGTTTCTCAGCATCTGTGTTTAAAGCAGGAATGAGTCAGTGGACTAAGCACGGGATGGCTCACGTGGGTCTGACAAGTCCTTTAACCCCTGCCTATCCTTTCAGGCTGCCTTTCACTGATGTGATACCACTGACCTCTGTGGAGGTACTCCTGACCTGCAATCCCAGCAGCAAGCTGAGAAGCAGTTCCAAGGCCTCTCAGCAATGATCAACACTTACAACCCTGTAAGTGTTGATCATTGCTGAGTATCATATAAGTGAGTACATGTTGTCATCCTCCAATAGAATTTCTCTTTGTAAGCACAAATGCGTAGTTCTCATTAAGTGAGCATATCCAACAACTCCTCACATTTCCTACAGCCCATTCACTGAAAGGTGGCTTACAGTAATATCACAGCATGAATGCAAACTTCCCTGTAAAAAGCAGAGTGCCAGTCTACTAATATGTGGAATTTCCATTTGCCAACACGGAACTGTACTTATTAACCCAATTCTGCTTGCTGATGCATTTTAGAAATAGTTAATAATTTAATTAATTTTCACAGTAGTCTGCTGGACAGAAATCTGTGATATGTCATGAATTATGGGCTTGGAAACTAGGAAACCAATGGTATCTGCTGGTTTTACTGGCTTGCACACAGCTGATTTTAATGTACCTACTAGGCAAAGTCCTCTCCCCAGAAAACAATAGATTGGCTGAGAGCATGGAGGATCTGGAAGACTTAGGAGTGAAGGAGAGTCAGTAGTTTCCATGCTGCCCTGTTCCCACAGTGCAAGTACTGCCTGCCCATGTCTCACCTGGGTGAGGGCCAACACCACACCTGCTCTGTTTGGCAAAGGCACTGCCTGAGGACATGCCTGCTTGCAGGTGAAAAAACTCCTTCCACTGGAAACAGGAATGAAACAACAAAATACTTCAAAAATTTTTGTGTTAGAGGTACAGTGCTGCTCATGCTGACATGGCTGATGATCTTCAGATCCTTTCCAGAAAACATTCTGCAATTCCATGCTTCCTAGTTGGCTTTTCTTCCATTTGGGAATCCATTGCAATGATCTCGGAGTGCTTAATATTTCTATTTCTTACTTGTTCATCTAACTCTTGGAAATCCAGATGGTAAAGCCTTCCAAGCCTTTAGCAAGCCAATGCCTTTTGCATGGCTGTATTTAAAGAAATGCACATAGAATTTCTGATCATTCTTTGATGATTTTTTTAAAACATACATCTATCTGCTGTTATTAAGCTACGCGCTGACAAGTCAAATCAGCAAACGTGGACTGAAGAGGCAGAAAATTAGTGTAAATCCTATTTATGTTTGGCTCATTCAACAAAAAAAGGAGACTACCTCTGACTCTGGAGGAATGTGTAACTAGGAACATTTCACCCATTATTTCAGTTTGTCCATAGCTGTTAAGTTTGTCCTTGTGGGTCTCCACCAAGAACAACACAGGAGTTAAAAAGACAAGAAGTGAAGTTAGTTCCGGTGGCTTAGGCTTGGAACTGCATTTGCCCAGAGTGTGAAGGGAATATAAGGAGAAATTTCCAGCACAGCAGAAGAGACCCATTTTGCAAATATACCTAAAGCACTTCCTTGAGCTCCATTACTATGAGGTGTCAGACAGGAAAGACATACTGTCTCTAATCCCTTCAGCAAAGGAAGCAAATGATGCTGCTATGATTTACAACCTGAATTTGGCCTAGCTGTAACCCACAACTTCACAAAGAAACAGCAGCCAGAAAACTCTTTTAGGGAACAGGTGTTAAAAAGAGCTGCTCAACACCCAGTCAATGTCCATATCAATGTCCAATGATCACTTAAGGTCAGCTTCGGCAAAAACTCCACTGAGGGCCTGCTCAGTTGGCCCACCCCAGAGAATACCATGAAGACCTTCTGTGGTGCCACCCCTAAAAACATCTGGATTCAGCTTTGCAAACACATCAAATACTATCTGCCTGTTTTTTTTTCACATTTCTAAACCCTAAACCTACCATAGGCTTAACCCACCAAGGAACCTGTTAACTCCGGCAGGGAACACATTGATCTATTAAGGGTCATAAAAGGGATATGGGTCTCCTGCTTTCACCACACCAGCATCACCAGGATACCTTCCAGCCCTTTCTTGCATCTCCTCATGTTCCTCCCTTTCAAAGGAGGTATAGCTCACCTACAGTGACCAATTTCACCCCAGGTCTGGCCATTGGTCAGTAACCTTAACTAGAAACAGTCCTGAATTAGGGCTGCCTCTACTTTTCAGAGCACTTTAGTAACCCAGACTGTAATCACAGCATCAGAGTTTACCTACCATGCCTACTCATTTGGAAAAGTAAGAAATAAGGAAACAGATTTTCAGTGGGAAATGTAGGTGGAACCTGCTCTCCCCTTCATGCCTTCCCTCTTCCTAACGTGGCTTACTAACATCTTGGCATAGTCACCTACTCCAATAAGTCATCAACAACTTCCAATTCCAAGTGTGCTCTGATCAAATAGCACTGCTTTCCAACCTTACTCAGACTCCACCTTCTAAATCTAAAATAAATTACCTAGATTCATGCACTTTATCTTACGAAAAATCTAACCCTAAAACTCACCATGTTCTTAGTCTTGGAGATATAAACTGGCTGTAGTTGCTAACATCATCAGTGAATGCTCTCAAGGGAACCAGCTGCACAGTCCTTAGCCTCCTCTCCATATAGCAGTTTACTTCACCTCCCCTTGAGTTCCAGAACAACTATCTCATTCAAGTAGCACTCATGGATGGAGTTTAACCCTGGAGTACCAAGAGAGAGGCTGTACAAACAGCATGAGAGTTGAAATCAGCTGGCACAAGCCCTGGCCTCAGCACAGCTCACCTTTGGACAACAAGCAGCTAGGGAATTAACCAGCCTTTGAAGCTTCTGGCACAGGCATGTGGGAGGTCACGGTGTGTGGGAACAGGAGAGGGAGCCCTCAGCATGCCAACAAGTGCAAGATACACACAGGGACAGAACAAAACCAAACCACACCTGACCCAGCTGCTGACCACTGTGTTTTGTGGTCACTGGAGGCGATGCTCTGGCCTCTCATCAGGAGCCGTCATCCAACCCCACTGCTGCACAGTCAGAAGGTGATGCCCTGCAGCTTACAAGACAACTACAGAAGCGCTTTTGAAGATGCTAAAGAAAGTACAGATTGCCACCTACTGTGCTAGCAATAGCGAGCCACTGCTCAGGGCCTACCTGTGCTTTAACCTCTGTCCATCTCTCTCCATCACTTCCTTCAGGGGCCTGTGGGCAGAGAATGCTTCTGGATGAACCAGCCAGACCTTCAGTGTGGTCCTGGGTTGATCCAGCCTTGGGATGAGAGCTTGCAGAGTGTTGCAGGAGGTGCTCAGGGCCATTTGGCAGAGGTGGGATGAGGTGTTGGCATGTAGCAGGCTGCAAGGGGATGTGAAGTTGTGTAGTGTTCGCAGTACATTAGCTGGCAACTCCTACCTTTCAAATATTAAGAGGTCTTCTGAAGCAACCATGAAAACCTGAAATTATCCTTTTCTTCCTAGAAATTAACTCAACATGAAAAAATAAATTATGACACACTGTCCCTTTTGCAGGAAGTAAGGCTTGAGGAAAACCTCTTAGTACAGCAAGTCTTCCAAAACAACTGAAATATTTGGCCACAAGGCAGTGCCAGTTACAGCCCTACTGTAAAACAGTAAAAATATGCCCTGTGATGAGTAATTGGGGGTGTGTCAGTCATTTCACCTTGCTTTACTCACCCACTGAGTTACTTCTTGCCAGCTAAGCACTTACACTACTAAGACAGCTAAGAAACTTGCCTCCCTGTCATACTCAGAGGCATTAAGCTTCAGCTTGATATCATTTACTGAAAATGCCTGTCTTCCCCAACTCATTACCTATACAAGGAAATCAGCCAGTTGATTTTACTAGTCCAAGTGGGTGCTTTGAGTTACAGGGAATGTATTTTTACAATCACTTAACACTGTACTGGCTCCTTTTTGAGAAAACCTGCACCCAAAGGAAAGATGCAACAGGAGTTCAAGCTAAGTGTCTATTTCTCATTAATCTACACTGCAACCTGCATGTCTTCCTGCAATTTCCATGCTGCTTGCTGAAAGCCAAAAAAACCCCAACAACAAAAGCCGTAACACCCTCAGCACTATAAAACCAGGGTGAAAAATCCTCCATATCTAATTTTCAGACACAAGCATGCCTGCAGATTTTTCTCTCACAAGTGAAGTTACATATGTTTTTCTCAGGTATGCGCAGAATCAAGTCTTAAGTGCGTATTACCATTACATTCAGCATGATGTGCAGAAAACATTATATTAGAGAGACATTTTTGGAAATGAAGGTCTCAGTCTGGCAAAGATTAGTGCACACAAACCCTGTCATGTAATTCAAGGAGTCAACTAGCATTAGGAGAACGCCTTGTGAAGAGAATGCTGTCTTGACTGGAGCCAGCACAGCTAACATTTGTCCTGTCTCCTGGAAATATCATCAACGTGCCCTCTGATCAACTGTCCTCCAGTTCCGTGTGGGTGTTTGGGGAAAACAGGAAAGGAAAGGCATGCGCCCGCATAATTGTTACCAGGGACTAACAGAGAAAACATTTTTGCATGTCATTAGCTAAGCACATAAATAATGTGTGGGGATTAAAACACACAGATGCAGACACACACACATTATCACATCACATCACATCACATCACTCTTTAAACCATTTCTGAATGTTTTGTTTTAGGAGGTTTAGGGGAAATAACTAGTGTTGGCATTTGGAAAATGCATGGAATAACTCAGCCCTGTGTCCTGGGTTCAGCAGTAGCAGACATTTTTCTCCTTCTCAGTAGCTGGTGCAGCACTGTGTTTTTGACTTTCAGCCTGGGAACAGTGCTGGTAGCGCCTATGTTTTTAGTTACTGTTCAGTAATGTTTACTCTGACCAAGGTCTTTCTGAGCCTCATGCTCTGCCAGGGAGCAGGGGAAGCCAGGAGGAAGCAGAGACAGGACACCTGACCCAAACTGACCAAAGAGGTATTCCATACCACAGCACATCATGCCCACTATATAAACTGGGGGCAGTTACCTGGAAGGGTTAGATCACTGCTTGGTTGGGCTGGGTATCAGTCAGTGGGTGGTGAGCAGTTGTATTCTCTTCCCTTGTTATTTCTTTCATCATTATTATTGTTGGTGGTAGCAGCAGTGGTTTGTGTTATACCTCAGTTACTGGACTGTTCTTATCTCAACCTGTGGGAGCTACATTCTTTTGATTCTCCTTCTCTTCCCTTCAGGATCAGGGGGGATGAAAGGAGGGGAATGAGAGAGAGGCTGTGTGGCTGACTGACCTTAAACCATGACACCCCGTAAACCACTCTCCCACCAGTGTGGGACACGTAGAAAAGTGCCAGGAGGAGTTACCAACTCTGTTAGTACATTGTTCATGAGGGCAAAGGGTAACAACCTGAATGATGATAAATGACACACCCTGGAACCCATCTTTCTGGGAAACTAGGTACAATGCTGTGACAATTTTAGCGCTCAGCTTTTAGCAAATTAGGCAGCTGCCAGGCTTTGGCAGCTTTGCCTTGCTAAGCTTTGTGCTTACTGTCCATATTGGTCTCAATGAAGCTTTTGGTTTAAGGATAAGACTTTTTTCTTCCCTTTATTTGTATTACTTTGGCAAAAAGAAGCAAGGAGGTTTTTTTCCATAACTTCTGAAGACTACACATTAGAACAAAATATGAACACATGCATATTTCACAACTAAGTCTCACACAAGCCACCTATGTCATATGCGCATTTGTTACAGCAACCATCATTATGTCATGATTGAGGCCTTTTCTCAGCTGTAGTACCCTTCACAGCAGACAAGAAGTCCGGCAATATCACTGCTGTTCACCACGCTGACCTCAGAGGGTGCCACCATGAGGAAGCAGCTCTACACCATCATTACTGCATTAGCAGAGGGGGCTGAGGTTCTAAACAACTCTGTTAGGAAGGGAAAAGAGGCAAAGCAGGGAGCCCCTCGCATCTGTGACACTTCTGGGTAGAGGCTCTTGAGGCAACTCGTTGCAGTACCTCTCCACAGTCTGAAAATATTCTATGTAGCTTGATTTCTTAGACATCTCTGTCCCAGGCAGTCTTGAACAAAGGCACAAGAAGGCGCAAAACCACACCATAATTCATACTGTCTGGGTATATTTCCTTCGTTGATAGAGGTGCATTAGGAGACAGCACTCTTGCACATCAGGGAAGACAGCACCAACGCAAATAGAAAAGTCCATGACAAATGTACAAACAAGAATTCTTTGCAGCTAGATTAAATAATTAAATAACAAATTTGCATTATTTTAAGCTTCGTATTCCCTAGATATATACAGTTATCTCCTCTGTAATTTCACTAATACTTGAGCACAGAACTTTAATCTTTTCTTATTTAAACATAGAGAACTTGGGACTCAAACACAGGAGAAAAAAAAGCTCATCCTATTACTAATTCCATTCAAGTGACTTGCTAAAGTCAACTCTGCTCATTTTTGTAAAAATGTGCCCCCAAAATGGTCATTTATTATTTGCTACTTTTAATTCTAAATATATAAGCGAGCATTTGTTTTCTAACATTGAACTATGCATATTTCAAGCAAACTGCAGTGAATTCCAGCCCTTATGAAGAGAGATTTTCATCTAGAGTCAAAGTTGCTATTTTTCTTTCATTTACAAATCCCTCATGTTTTAAAAGTTATGCGTGGTTACTGATATTTATGCGCTATTTAAGGTCAAACAAGTGAGGTTTTGAACAGTTCTCAGATGGACAGCATCCTTACACTGCTGAAAGACTGAAAGATAATGGTTATGATCAACTATATATGTATGCAGGATTTATTGTTTTTTAACTTAATATCAAAATACTATGAGATTTATTGAGAAAAGGTCAAGTCTGAAGCAGGGAGTACAACATAGTACTATATACATGCTCATTTCCGGGGATGTGGTCAGTCCCATTTACATCGCATTTTAATTGGAAATGGACTTTTCCTTTCATCATTATTTCACTTTTGTCCTCAATGCATAAGCAAATTAATTGTACACCTGCATTTTGCCTGAAAGTGTTCCCATCCCTACTGGATTGTAAAAACACTGGTATGTTTATTAATTTAAATATTAATTTACTCTTACTGTAACTAATACCTGTCTCAAATACAAGGTTGAAAAGGTAATTAAATTGAAATCCAGAAATATCATGGACTGGTTAATGATATGCAAGATCTGTTTTGACAAAGTTTATGCCTACTTTTTTTTCCACACTAGTATTTCTAAGGAAGATACACTTTCCTTTTTGGCAGTGATTGGAACTCAGCATTTCCAATGTTGTTGCTGATGGAAAACAAACTAGTAATTACCAATTGCATTTGAAAATATCTTTTCTGAGTATAGTGTTCTTTTCTGCTACATTTTAGGGAATTTTCCACTAGATCAGGTTGCTCAAAGCCCCACCCAGATTGGCCTTGAACACTTCCAGGGATGGGGTATGTTGTTGAATAGATGTGCTTAAACAGGCTGGTCACACAGGTGACTGATAGATTTCAAACAGCGCACTCAGTCTTATCTCTAATTGATTTTGGTTTGAGATATTTCTCTAATGTTATTCTCTGCCTCCCAATTATCTTGCTAGAAGAAGTACAGTTATAAAACTACAGATTCACTTTTTTTTTTTAATTGTTTTCCGGTTCTCCCTGTTGTATGGTAAAAACTAAAGCCTGAAGCTGTTTTAGGAATGCTATTCTAATAAAACAGTTCATAAAATATGCTTGTGCTCCTCCCACTTCTATTGTTTCAATAATTCTATTTATGGTCACTCACTTCCTTAAGCTTTTCAGTATGATGAAGGAGCAGGAGACCTTCAGCAGCATGTAAAACACTTTGATCCTTGTTTTTCTGCAGCAGGCTGGGAAATCCCCATGAATAATAGCAAAGGAAATCTAGGGGTTTCCCTGAAGATCAACAGACTGCCTGAACATCTTCTAAAGTACTGTGCAGCAGGAAGAGTAATGATTGAGCTGGGAGCAGTACATACAAGCAGGAGTGGTTCAGTGGATATGTTTAGGCTAAACTTTTGCAGGAAATTAGTAATAACTAAGACGATTTCTTGTTTCTTGTTCTGCATGACATCCAAGGAACAAGGAACCACAGATAATACTTAAGTGTCTCTCAGCTTTGCATGTGGTGAGCAAGTGGCTGGAACAGAGCTGGATAAAACATTCAAATAAATTGTCACTTCACTGGAGAAAGAAGTAACATACGGAGAAAAGCTATTCACAAGTCATGGTCAAATTTATCAAAACGTGGCTTGAAAAAAAGCAAAGAAGGATTTTTAAAACCACAACAAACTGCTTTTCAGCATGTATTCCATTTGGTAAAGGCTCACGTTTGTTCCCCTCTTTCAAAACAGAACATTTTCAGATTTGAAAATGCTTTGTGTTTGTTTTGGGTTTTTTTGCAAAGGAACCTTATTTAAGAAGTTATAAAGAAAAAGGAATTGGGTTAATTAGTGTAGTAATAACAAGAAGTGTTAGTGAGTGATATGTAAAATGTTTGGTTTGAGGGAGAACTAAAGAAATCCAGGGGCAGTTCTTCATGTGGTTTACAGGAGGTAGTTCTGTTTCAGTCAGACTTTAGTTAAATTTCTAGATGTTGTTGAAGTCAGCAGTTCCTCCTATTCAGCCAGCATGACAAAGGTGAATCTATCACCCAGCCCTAGGCTGGAATAACCTATCTAGCCACTGATTTTTTATTTTTGATTTGTTTGTCATACCCAAATTCAGGAATCCATGCCCTGAAGACGTGATAAATGATTTGCTGCATCTCCCTGACCTCCAGTGCATTGAGCTCTGAATGCATTTCAGGTTGCCACTGAAATATTATAGAGCTGTCACACAGCCTCAGCCACACCATGTGCATCTACATTTCAAGCAAACATTGTCTTTTCCCCCACTGAGCTGATCAAATTATTGCTATGTAAGAGGAAGGGGTGTTGTTGCCTCATACTCCTGCCAGGCATATCTGACAAGAGCAATAAAAACTCCTATATGTTTCAGACAAGCTGGCAGGAAAACAAGAACAGATGAGAGAACGAAGTATGGTATTGTACAAAAGACTATTTGTTATGTAGCTATTTAAGGACTTGGGACAGTAAATACTGCCAATAGCAAAACAAATGTAATGGGTGAGAAAGGGTTCTGTGTGTTTTGCCCAGCACAACCCTCACCAAACACACGTCAAAGGTAGATGACACAATATTTCAGTCATGAGCAGTGGAATATTGCAATATTATCTTGTTTTTCTAGTGCCTCCACCATTTTAGTGAAAATGATTCCACAAAGCAGTTCTAGTGGAAAATAGAGTACATATTTGGCTAGTTATAACTGTGTCTCAGCCCTGATGCAATGACCATTTTCTTATCCTATAGTAAACAGATTAGGAAGAAAATGTAGAGTAATTTATAGAAGAAGGATATGCCTCCTTATTCTGTATGAAGGCAAGAACTCATCATGTCCCTTTTCCTCTCTGTCCTCGTGCATGCCCTTTTGTGCAATGGCACAAGTTCAAGTGTGGTTTGAGAACAGCTTCTGAATCAGGATCCCTCAGAAAAGTAGACATGTCTCATTTCTGGACTAGAGTGAGGTGTGAAAAATATGGACAACTGTCCCCTTTACACTTGGGCTGCCCAGAGATGCAACCCCTAGTTTCTAATAACTTTCAGGTAAAAATGTACAAGCAACTTGCAACCTCAGCACTAGAGGACAGGACATAGTATGTAAGTGACATCTGGTTCTCACTTTAGCTAGCAAAATAATTCTTCTAGACCTAGCACCAATTTCCAACTGTCAAGTCTTCCATCTTTTCTTGAGGAGAGCTTTGGATAACCGAAAATGAGGAGGCTGAGGCAGAATCAACAGTAAAATTTGAGGAAAAAGAGATTCAAAAGCATTAAAGGCTTGATATTTATTGAAGCAGGGCTGTCTTGTTATACTGCAAAACTTAGCACTTCAAGACACAACAAAAAAAGATAAAGTTATACAGTTTTAGATTGACATAAAAGAAGACAATCAACAGTTATTAATCTAACACACTAAAGGTAGTTTTCCAATATTTGGCAATCTTCTTTTTTGTACTTCCCTCCTGAAATTTTCTTTAATGAAATATTTCTTTTACGTTCTTTTCACTTGATTGTCTCTGTGCTATACTTATCTGTGTGAATGTCATCTGTATTTTCCAAGCTTCCAGGGATTGAGGTCACTAACACCCGAATTAGTGGTTTGATTTTAAACCTGCTAAAATTGTTGCACCAACTAACACAGCATTAATAGAAATACTGTAATTGTGAAAGTTAGAACTTTATGCATTTAAAGGACACATGCCCTGCATTTTTAAGCCAAGTGACTGATCTAATTAGTATTTTCTTTATACACTTCAAATCCTCCTCTTAAATACCTTTTACGTTTTTATTCACAAGAATTATTTTCCACAAAAAAATACTGCCATTTAGCAAGCAGCCCACAATAATCCACTTTCGTAGTCACCAGATTATATTTGTTTCTCTGTAATTCATTTACTCTCCTTTTATCTCTTTCTTTACAAGGAAATTGACCCTTAATTTCAGGCATGTATATCAGTATGTGCCGAAATAAGCTTGCCTTGATGTTGTTGGACCTCCTCAATGTGGAGGAATTCAGGTTTGGTGCTTTGTTACACTATGCCGTGGGAATTTGCAAAGTAACCGCAACAGACTATGATTCATCTTTCTACTGCTGAATTTCACATTCCTCTCTCAAACACCTGAAAGGAACATTCTTAATCATAAAGCAAACTGATTTTCACTCACGCACCCAGGGTAAAATTAGGATCGTAACTGTTTTCTTCATAACAACTGTGTTGTCTTGGTTTCTCATTTCACATTCAGTTTCCACTTTGCTGAATTTCCTTGCTTCCTTTCCATGATCTTACAGAGTGAACATGGTGCTGTCTCTGATCATCTCCCTGCACACTGCATGTTGCGTGCAGCATTGTACAGTAGGCTCTGCCCAGCCCACAAATTGACAGATTGGAGACAGCTTTTTACTGAGAAAGGCTGGTCCTTTGCAAAGGCTGAAGCTAAGGTAACAGTAGCTACATGCCATCAGAAGTCTGAGCTACCAGCAGAGATAATTCATCATCTGAACGGCCAGGAAAAAAAAAAAAAAAAAAAAAAGAAGAAAAACAACCAAAAAAACCCAAAACCAACCCCCAAAAACCGCACACATATTTTTGCACTGGTTGAGAGCCTTTCAAAAATAGTGGGATTTACTTATTCCTGCATGTTGTTAAATTTTAAAAACATATGAAATTTGGCTTTTAAGCGACACTTCCAATCTGTGTTGTGAAAAGCACCTTTACTGGTAACAGGAATCTCACTGTGATGGAAATACTCCAAAAGAAATGGGACTCAGTAAGTTACAGGATCACAAAATGGAATACATAAAAGTGAGCATAACACAACCATCCAAACATGTATTGTCTTTCTAAACATCTTTAAATACTTCTCCAAAAGCTCTGCATCTGCTGGCAATTGGTACCACTGCTAAAAATAAGCCTCTATATTCTGGGTTGAATAATCTTTTTAGGCAACAGAAAGCCTGTGAGATCATGCCATTCACTGCAGGCACCTTTTGTACCTTATGTCATCTTACTTTTAACAAAGGAGAGAGTTTGAAGTCAAATCTCATTTTCCTAATTTCAGCAAGAAGCTTGATGTCTTTAACTTGCCTTTGTGAGCTTTTTCATTAGGAGAAAATTTACAGAAGTATATCCTCCACCGATATTTCCAAATGAAATGAGAAATCATAAAAATATCAGTCTGGTAGAGGTGAGTGCAAAAAAGAGCCCCAACAGCGTACATCAGCTGTTTTGGAGGGACCAGATGAGGAGTAGGTCTCACTAATCTTTGAGACTGTCAGCAGGAGACCGGTTTTGATAAAACATCATGACTTAATCTGGTACTTCCTGAATCTGAATCAAAAGTCTGCTGCCTTCCACCAGCCCACAAACATGTTTTCTAATTCTCCTGAGGCATTCATTTTCTACAATGAAACAAGTTTCATATAGTGAAGAAAACATCAGTTATGCTTTTCCCCTGACCTCACTCAATACTAGAAAGAGAATGCGGTAAAATACTTTGTGCAAAATAGGAAGGAGCTCTGTGGTTTGTGATTCAGAATGAATTATATGGCAATAAAATACGGCAAGTCCTTTACACCCCTAACAAAGTCCTTCATTTTCTAGGGCTGTCATTTTACTTGTAACTTCAAATTTCTCAAAATGTAACATAGATTATAAACCAACTCATGTCAAATTCCTGACCAAGGCATATGACACAGGTGATTAGCAATGGCACAGTATTTCCAAATTGTTTATAAGATTGCTGATGTGAGACTTGTATTTTTAGAACAATAAACAACTAAACCACTGCACACGTTACAGAAGAAGACCTAACACAGCATGCGAACATTTTCCTGTGCAAGCTGTGGAAGGTTTATGGAAAGTAGAAATCTGTACTGTCCTCTGTAATGAGATCCCAATTACACCAAGATCCTGGGTTAAACAGAGTTCAACTTCACCCCCCTGGGTAATGCTTCATACAAATTTTTGTCTTTTTCCAAATTAACTATCTTTTAAGTTTCTCTTCCCTAAATTGCTGGTTTCAGAATCAAAGTGAAACACTGCCCAAAAGAAAATCAAAGGGTAGTCTGCCGTTTTTACCTCAGCAGAGAAGAATTTCACCAACTGTACTTAACTATGTTATTACTAGTATTTTGTTGGCTGCAATTCTCTTCTCTACTGTAATTCTATTTAACCAAAGACTTTGGATATCACTCAGCTGTACACATAAATTATATTCTGTTTTATTTGAGACTGACTTCATTTATGTCCTATAGCCATAAAAAGACTTCACAGTCTTCTATAATCCTTTCTTCTTTCCAAGATCAGTAGAATCTCTAATCATATTTTCTAGAAGTGATGTGCATTCTTACTGTTATTGATAAAGTGGCTGTCAACATAAAGGTAAGTTGGAGAATAAGCATCTTCTTACACTGTACACAAAAAAGCACAGTTATTATTTCAAACTACAACATGCTTTACTACACTGGGTGGACTATTGGTCTCATTCATGTGCTAAGAGACTACTACTTAAATAATACAGCACACTGTAGTTTTGATACAAACTTAAATGTCATGGACTTAGTTACATTTCTCTGAATTCCTGTATAGGCGTTTCTTACAAGACACAGCAGGATGATGGTGGGGTCCATACCATGCAACACTGTTTAATTTGTCAGCTCCTTCGCAAAGTTTTTATTAATGCCAGTGTGCCTATGTGCTTGGGTAGGGGAGAAGAGGGTGCATGCGCACGTTCTCTAGTGAAACAGCAACTTGCTTGCTATCTATAAAGACTCCTTTTAAACACAGGAAAAGTACCATAAAAACACCAGCTTCAGACTGTAACTCATCCTTAAACTATTACAGACGCCCTCGTGTTCCATGTACACCCTAGAATTTGGAATTTCTAAATTTTTAGAAAGTCTGCTTCTGTGTGATGAAAGATAATTGAGAAGGTTAGAGGACAGTTTAATTTTTCTAAATGAACTCACATACCACAGTTCTCCAACATGCTGTCCCATTTTGTGGGCTTGCTTATCTGGTCAGCAATAATTAATACCGTGGAGATATTTTATGCCTTTTTTTTTTCTGCCAGGAGGAAGAGAGTTTTCTCAAATTGCATTTCTGTTCTCTTAATGAGCAGCCCCTTAGGCAAATACATCCCAAACATGTCAGTGAGAGTGTTCTCCTAATGCTCTTTGGTGAAACAGTTTTGTAAAATGTTGAAGATCCCACACAGTGATAGCTTCACTCTGGACATAAGAGGAGACTTTTTAAAAAATAGGTTTAACTCTGTGTTCCATTTGCCTGTTTTGTTAATGTTTTCTGTCACAACACTCTGACACAATGGCAGGACCATTAATGCTCCCTGATACCAGCAGGGTACAAAGACAAATAGATCAATGCAATTGCTGAGAACCATCTTGAGAAAGCATCAGAGGAAATCGCTATCATTTTGGGAAAACATATATCTTTAGTCCACTTATGTGTCACTGGGACATTAGTAAAAAGTCTTTAACAATGGACATCTTCCCATCATGTCTTGTGATGTAAGATGCTGCTTGGCAGCTACGGGGTAGCATCCCTTAGTTGCACAGCTCTGCAGATCAGCACATGGACAACCAAACATTCAGGATGACTTCCTTGCTTCAAGGCATCTGGTTTTCTAAACCAGCTCATAAGGAAAGCCCCCTCTTAGAAGGCACTGTCACTTCTAAAGATGGATAAGTGCCTGTGAAGCAAAACTACAGAGAACCATGTACACTCACAAGACCTTCACGTAAAACAGCAGACCTATGGGAGAAGAAATAAAAAGCCATCAGCAATCATTTCCTATGAAATAATGAACTTTGCTGTCATCTTATTTTCAAACTGCTACTTTTTCATGGTGTCTGATAATCACAGAGAGCTCTTCTCCTCTCAGGATATGCAAACCACAGGATTCCGATGAGTCACACCAAAAGAGCTTTCAAGCACACAGAGAACAGAAGGGCATGCTGGTTTTGCATTAAAGCTTCCTGCCAAAGCCCAAAACTAAGCATACATAAATGTATTTGGACAAAGTTTTAGCAACAACAAGAAATTCACCTCACTGTAACCCTTCCGGTGAGACAGTCTTGCCCGTCTTATGAACTGGCCAACTGCACCCTGTTTGCCATACACTTCCCTTTTGAAAATCACAGCTGAAAGAGAAATACTCATGAAACTGTTGTTTGCACACAAAGGTACAATATTAACTTTTTGATGCAACGATGTAATACCTCTTTGGACTGAGCAGAAAAGGTGGCTGGGATGAAATTTTGAGTGTTCTTTGAACTGGACCTGAGATTTATTATATCCCCGTGTGACTTTTATCACAATAAGCTCTTAACTGGTCACTCTTGTGGTCTAACATCAAAAGTATTTTAAAAAGTAAAGTGAAGTGAAGTGTTGTCTTTTTGGAACTGTAAATACAAATCCCACAGCTGTGGCAGCAGCTCCTCTCCAAAGTAGAAGTACACAGCTCTGCGCTCTGTACTGTATAGGAATACTTATGGAGAAACCTTAAAGAAAAAAGGTCTGGTGAGAACATGTATATGGGGTGGAAGTACAGGCTGATGCTCTTGCTTGAAGAGAAACCATTTTGCCTTTTCCAAGGTGCTACTCTGAAGACATGCCATGAGACTTCCTTGCTGTTTAACACCTCCACAGCAGGGGAAATAATCAAGTCTGTCGAGCCACATTTTCTCAAAGCACAGACTGAATACTCCTGTAGTGTCTGTTTCATTTCTCAGGTCATGGTTTTGACTTTGATGGAAATGTGTCAGCAGAAAATCGAGCAAAATAGAGCAGATAAGTATGAATGATTTGCAAAACAGTAAATCTCACATTCAAACAAACACCAGGGGCCAGCAAAAGACTTGCATTCTCAAATTCTCAATCTAGATTTTGAGCGTGTCATGCACAAGAGTGAATGCATGTCTTGAGAAAAAGGTGTGAATGAGAGTCATGCAAAGCTTGGCTGAGGTAATTCTAGAAGCGGAGAGCAAGACACCAGTGGGCTTACAGAGTCCCTCAAGTTTTGCAACCAGAATGACATTCTTTGCAGCTGCAAGGGCACTGTTTCATAATTTGAAGCATATGCTACAGTCCCCACATTCCAGGTGCTCACCCTTACTAACTGCAGCCCCATTAACGAGGACAGAGGTAGGTGCTATGGAACCCAGACGCTACCATTCATATAGGCAAAATTTCCTAACAGGGACAGAGCAGTAGGGATCCCAAGCAAGAGCAGTTGGTGATTTGTGGGGTAGGATGATACATATTGAGAATCTCTGGGTGGCTGACAGAAAAACTGTGAGCAAAGTAAAATTGTTGCCAGGATACAGTGAGGACAAGAGGCAGGCAGCCTTACACTTTAAGAAGGATTATAACCATCTTTATCTACCCAATTTGCAGCCCCATAATTATCACTGTGCGCAAAACAGATGACAGGAATTTCTCAAGGGGGATGAGTAACTCCAGCAGTTTATGCTCTTGTCACTCCCACAGAGAACTGCTGTGCTCATTCCCCTCTTTCTATCACTTGTATTTGCAACTGATGGAACTGCAAATGTTACAGTTTCTTATTATTCTGAGATACCAATGTAAAATTCAGGGAATATAGAAAAATCATGCAAGATTTAATGGGTTTTTCCTGATGCCATTCTTGCCTAGGTTAGATGTGGTGGAGAACAGGGATAGAGTTCAGATAATTTTGAAACATTAAAGAAAAGGTCTGGAAACACTGAGTGCAATTTTCAGTAATGACGAATGTGAAATTCTAGACAAATAATGACAAACAGATGTAATCAAATTCAGGGTGAGAAATGATAGAAGCATGTAGCCCTGAAAGAAAGGCTTCTGGGAGAAGGTGGTTTCTGAATCTAATTCCGAAGTCTTATATTAAGGCAAGAAAGGCAAAGAGCTCACATAGGAACATATGGTCAGGTGTCTAACTTGAGAGACCCAGGGAGAAATTTCTTGTGCTTCACTGATATATCTTCAAATTATTTTTGTGCTCAATTTTAGACATCATCCCTTAAGAAAGGTGAAATATACCTACAATTACATACATTACAACTGGACATTCAGAAAATGATCCTAAAACAAGACCAAAAAAAATCAATTAAAGTGAGAAAAGCTTAGTTTTAATTGAACTAAACTTGGAACACGTAATTAATTGGGAAAACTAAACAACTAGGTCAGACAGTCTAGAAATAGAAAAGTTGATATGAATTGCTTCAACTGAACACTGTGTCTCTACAAGCAGATCCTCATGCCTGCGGCTGGTTGCAGCCAACTTGCTGACTCTTTGAGTAGCAGTAGATTCTTCACACTACTTTCTAGAAAATTCCCTTTTCCAACCCTCTGCCACTGGGGCATCTGGTCCCTATATACACAACAGGAAGCTACACTCCTTTTCTTTCCACACTGTTGAAGCCATCCTAATGGAATGCAATATATCACTGAAAACACACAAGCAACATAAACACCATCCATCACAACTTCATGGTGAAAACCATACCTAATTAAGATGACAGGTGACAAGGACCAAGCATTTCTAGAGCATAAGGCCAAAGGGAATCACTTCTGTCATCTGTGTTGACCTCTTAAGTAACATTCTCTGCATTATTTTTTATCTATATATCTGACACATTTCTTAGTGCATTGTTTCAGTGATTAGTTAGCCTCACTTCTTAAAATTTGCATTTAAATTCTAATCTTTATTTGTCTTCAGCTCATTCACTGGTTCCTGTGATATTTTATTCTGTCAGGTTTAAGACATAGAAGTCAAATGCTTGCTCACTATATGAGCTCTGACAGATTGTGATCAAACTATCTCTAAACTTCCTCTCTGGTAAACCAACTATTTTGAGTCTCCTCATATGAGATATATTTTTCAGGCCATTATTCATCCCTGTGGCTCCTGCATGAACCCTCTGTACTTTATCAACATCTTTAATAGTATAGCAGAAATATCAGTAGCGCACATAGAGTAAGTAAGGAGAAAAAAATCCACCAAAAACAAAAACAAAAGCCAAAGCTTCATTTTCATTTAACACTCCCCAATAGATTTGTTAAGCTATTTTGGCATTGCTGTTACAGGGGGAACTTGCATACCAACCAAAAATATCTTGCCACTGTTTCCTCTTTAGGCAATGTGACCTACATTTTCACCCTGAGCTAACATATGCTGTTGAATGTATCCGTTTATCTAAATCATACCGCTAAATCCATATTGCAATCTCTTCACAGTTCAGCAATTATCTGACATTTGTCTTACGGAAACTCGAAATACTAGCCTTTTTACTTATTTTTCTTTCAAGTAATCAACAAAGTTGTCAAATGTGTTAGGCTTAAGCTTAATGGAACGCAAATGGGACTAGTATTTCAATACCTGCTCCAAAATCTGTAAAACTGTGATAATCCTCAGTTTACACAATTATATTTCTGAATTTTCATCTTTTGATTCTGTCAACTTTTTTGCATTTTCATATCTCTGTGTGTATGCATTTGTATACAGAGAATTAGGCCCAGATTTTTTTTATAATCCTTTTTGACAGAAATAATGATTTCAAAACAGGGCCCATATTGGTAGAAGTTTTTAAGTGTTGTGTTTTAGTAGTGCTAAAACTTGCTATTGACATTTTAATAAAGGAAACTCTGTTTTTTCAGCTCAAGCAAGTTTTAGTGTTTCTTTAGGAGACATTTAGAAATCTTTAAACAACTAATATTGGAATACAAATGTTTTAGTGTCAAACGTGTCTCTAAGTTTTTAAAAAGCAGTCAAACAAAAGTGCTTTCAAAGTGTTCATTGCTGCAGGGTATTTCAAAGGTTTCTTTCATTTAATTCTTCTTTGAAACAGACTGTAATTGTGACATTTCCTAGGAAGCAAAAAATGTTAAGCCAAGCCTTAATATTTGTGCCTCAGTCAGTTTTCAAAGTGCTGTGGGTAGGTCACAAGGATAACAAACCCCCACATACTGCAAAACAGGAAGGAATTGTAAAACGTGGAAGCAAAACAATGACTCACGCAGATGCCAGGCACTTGGGATGGTATGATTCACAGGCCTTATCATGCCTGCCTGCAGAGCACCACCATTTCATGAGGGCAGAGAAACTCACTCAGAAAATCACTCAGAAACTCAGCTGCCTGCTTCCAGTTGCAAACAGGACATATCTATTAATAGCAATTGCAAATAGCACTTGCTGAAGAAAAGCACCATCGAACATACATTGCACAGCCTCGTGTAACCTGCAGTAACCCTCAGTCTCCCTAAGTCTCCCTCTGGAGCCTTTCCATCATCTTACAGAGACACCACCCAGCAGAACAGTACGGCTTTCTCAACACCAAGTGCTGCCAGGTCATGGCGAAGATACTACCAGATCCTCTTCCTTACCTGTGGTCTGCCTGGAGAGTCCCTAACTGGCTTGTAGAGACCAAAGTAAAACTCAACAGCTACTTTTTTCATACCCACAGGACCAGCAGTCTTGCCCCAGTCCTTCACATCTGCAGCCAGGATGTTGCATGGGTGACTGAGAAAGCCAAGCAGCACAGTCTAGGTGGAGAAGTCTTAACAGCTCCTGACACTGTGTGTACTTTCTGTATAGCCAATAGTGCTTTTCATTTGTTTTCTACCTTTGTTATTTCAGAGGTCACTTTTCTATCCCACAGCATGTTCAGAGTACCACAGTCATCTCTAAGTCTTCCCATGGATTCCCCCCTTCATCAAAATAGGAGACCTGAGCTCCTTCCTCTTCCTCCTGCTACTTACACATGCCTGCTTGTGTCTTCCTGACTGACAAAATCTTGGTCACACCCAGCGAAGACTGAGGTTTGTAGACTGAGGTCACCTCAGTTTGTGCATTCAAGTCATGCAAAACTTGCAGAGCAAGACTTTCCTCCTGCCAGAATTTTTCCTGCAGCTTGTGTATAGGCAGAAAGACTAGGTGTGATATGCCAGAACTGGGGGAGATTAACATGGTAGTTATCTCCCAAAGGTATAGATAGTGTTGGAGGCAGAGGCTCCTTATATGATCAATGTGATATATCTCATGCCCGCACATGTTCAGTCTACCTTTCCCACACATCTCAGGAGACCCTTTTCCTTTCCCCACACCCCTGACAGCACAAAGAGACGTCAGCCACCAGAGGGCTGGAGTATATTTTCCAACTTCAACTGCTTTTTCAGGTAAGGTTTGGGTGTACTTTCTGAGTACAGGACAGGCATCCGTTCTCCACAGCAAAAAATAACCATTGCCAGGGATGGGCAAAGGCAGAGGGGGTTTGCCAAGACAATTCCAGGGGCAAAGCACATCTTCATGGAGTTTGCAGAGCTCAGTGCTGGGTACAGTGTATATGCCGTTATCAGCAAGGGTACAAGGAAGACAGCAGTCTTTTACAGACCATATTATCAAGTTCAGTGCTGGTGAGGAAGTGTGTGGGTAGCAAGGGAGAGCAAGAGTTCCTCTTTTCACAGTTGGCCAATCCCACCAACCTCATGAAGACAGAACTGTCCCATTAATTTAATACCACAGAAGTCATACTTGTTTTCACCAGCCCCCAATCACTTCCTCTCCCCCAAAATTTTAACCTTAAGACTTTTAAGGGGGACCTTTTTGTGAATGGCAGTAAGTTTTCTGGAGTTTTCCACTGTCTGTAGACTGTTTCCTTCTCCTTCTTTCAAGGTTCCACAGATATCTGTGAGAATAAGCCGCATTCATATTGTCATGTGCTTGAAGCAATTTCAAAAAAATATATAATAAGCAGTTCCAAGAGCTATTATGTTAGATACAAGCAACAAGCCAAGAGACCCACTTGACTTTTGCCTGTGTACCACTACAAATTGTTTGGCTTCAGCTGCATGTTTCTTCAGCTCAAAGGAAGAAGGGTTATATTGAAATACGTAAGTCAGGTTCACCATCATCAGACCACACATCTCTCTACACATGCAAATAATTGCTAAATGTAACTTTTGCTAGTCATAAAAGCACCATCCTTCACATAATTCCCTTATGAGCACCTTTTGAAGGTCCTTTTTTCATTTTCTTTAGATGTTTTTCACTCATACAATTATCTGGATGTTGGCAAAGAATGAAATTCTTCTAAATGTAAAGATTTCCTCTAGGTAGAGGAGGTTGTTAGTTCAGATAAAATTTGCAACAGTAGATTAGCTCAAGCTAACCTGGCCTGTCAAGTCAGACAGCACTTGCAAGACTGTCTTTCCAAATCTGCTTCTGGTAGAGCCAGAAAACAATGCAAGAAAAGGTGCTAACATAAAATTAACCAAACATCCATGAAAACATTGGGTTTCAGTCACTTTAAGGTTTACTGAATATCTAACTGTATGCATATATATGAAGAGGTTCTTAATTAATACAGTAGGTGTTTTCAAAACAAATGCTGTCTTGCATCTACATTTTCCATAAATAGATGAGCCATGGGTGATTTTAAGAGATCCTTTCCAAGATCTCAGGAAATAGACCTTGCATTTCAGAAGGCAGGTGGTTTCAGAAGCATTACAAATTGATTAGGAGTTCTACCCCTTGCCTCTATAGCAAGGTTCAAAGAATTACCTCAATAAATCAGGCACAAAGGAAATTGAGGACAATGTCAAAAAAGCCCAGTTAGTTCACATAGTCTGTACTTAGAGATGGGCCACCCTTCTTATGAGCTTTATTTGGTCAGATCAATAGACCTGGGAATATGTTAGACCCTTTGAGAAGTCAGAAAAATACATCAAAAAACATTATCATTGAGACTCCCAGAAAAAAAACTAACATCTGCCTTTCTTGGCAATTTCTGCTGAGGCATCTTCTCGTGGCATAAATCTTTTTAATTGGTAACTGCTGGTGACTACCTTTTACTAATTGCACTGAAGCACTGGTGCCCTTGTAGGAAATGCATGTATAAAAATATCAAGGCTTAGCATTTGCTTAGATTGGCATAAAACCAGCACGACAGCATCAGGGTCTCAGGTGAACTGTATTAGATTAAATCCTGGACTACGCAATATTTTACACCATCTCATTCATTCACGATCAGACAAAGTGAGTGCCTTCAAGGAATGTCATTAAACATGACCATGTGTAGGATGCAGCATGGCTGCCCTGGCTCATCTTAAACTGTGCCTTTTCCTTACAAAATCTAGACTGTTGCTGGGGATGAATGGGAATGGACTTAATTTTTTCATGAAAACAACCAAAGTGACACAGAAAAAATTTACACTCTGATCCTTGGCTCACTGTGGTCTGCACCAGGCTTTCCACAACCACTAGCTTTCTGACTAGCCTGAATTTCTCCTTCTTCTCCCTCAGTATTTGCACCCTGTAGTAAAAGCTGCCACTGCTTCTAACCAAGTGCCTCAATGTCCGTTACTGATTTGAAACTGGAGCATCTCCTCCCAATATGGAGAGGAACAGGAACTGTTGTGGAAGCTGCTCCTTCAGTTGTAGTTTCACATGCCCAAGGAGTTCTTGTGGCTGGTGTGATGATGGATGTGCTCCACATTGCCAAGAGCCATGGGCACTCCCTTTCCCTTGGCACACACTTTTTGCTGCACCTGAGCTTTAGTAAAATGAGCTTTGTTGAATTTGCAAGGTTATCATGTCTATAATCAACCCCCAGAAATCAAGCTTCTGTCTAAGAGGCTGTAGTAAATGACAGTCATCCTAAGTATTAACCACAGTAACCACTTCCCCAACTAACCACACATATGAAAGCTGATTTATCAAACACCTGCCCATTTTTAGCTGCTAAAATACATGCAGTGCTCTTCCTACCAGTGTGTGTTCTCAGAAGAGCTGTTCATTGGGACTAGCACACAAAAGGTGTATCATTTGACCATCTGCATTTGGGGGGGAAAAAGACATCTACTGAGCTGAATTCAGCTGTCTGCTACTAACTTGCTCTCCTTGGGTGAAAGTCAGAGTTGAATATACACCCAAAGAGATACAGTCAAAAGCAGGTGAAGACATGATAGGAATATCTCTGTGAATGGCACACTTCTGTGATCAGACAGCAAGTACAGCAGGAAGGAAAGTCAAGTAAACACTAGTTAGCTCTCAGATTGAGTAGAAAGTGTAATATGCACTATGCAAATTCAATTCATTAAAACAAATGCCTTGTTGCACTCAATGTATCTCATGGGTCTTGTTTTTACTGCTTTAGGAAACAATATTGTACATGCTTTCTTCCTCTTCCTATGTTTTGGATTTGCAAACTATTCTGGATTTAAAGAGAGTCATGGGATTTTTCTTCCTATTACTCACAATAATTAAATACTGTTTATGTCCTTCAGAGTGGAAAGCTTTCCAATTTTTTTTTCCTCTTATCATCAGATGTTACCTGCTGGACATTTTAGGTTTCGGTTTTGGGTTTTTTTAATTTTGGGTTTCATGACTCAGTCCTTTCTTTGAGTACAGCTGTTTATTCCTTTCTAACTTGCATGGCAAGCTTTCCTTTCACTTCTACAATTTTCAGTATTTGTCCTTCAGAACTTGTATTTTCTCCCTGGTTTTCTGCCTTCTCCTGGGACAATACAATCAGTTCTTTCATCCTGCTGATTCATAAGCGACTCTGACTTAGATTCTGCTTTAGGCAGATTGAGGTTTTTTTCCTCTTTGATATTGTTACTTACATTCTTCTCAACCATTGTTAGCATCTTTACCCCCTCCCATATCATAGATGATATTCTTGGCTTATTCTACTCTGATTATAAAAGCTTTCTTTCTTCTGTTTCCATGTAATGCATCGCCCTGTGTCCTCTTCCTTGTTGGGGCTCTAAGTCTTACTTTGAATACTGAAGTGCCCATCTATATGATTTTCTCTAGATCTCCAAGGCCTTTCAGAATGCTAAGTCAAGTTAATATTCCAGGTTTACAATTTTCCACAAGTCTGTTCTGCTGGTTCTAACCCGACCATAAAATTTTCACAGCTTCCTGTTCTGAAAGTTTTCCCAACACTGTTATTTCTCTGCTTTTCTTTTTTCTGACATTTCTCACCCAAGGTACATAGCCCCTCTGTGACGCAAAACTGCCTTGCTCATTTATCCACAAAAATCTTTCTCAGTTTTGTCCCATGTTGCTTCCTCATTAAGATGGGATCTGAGAAGGTAAAAGCATGAGTCATGGGCATGCCATTAAAACCCTGTATCATTTTTGGATGAATCTTTTGATTTTCCATTTGTTCTCTGGCTATTTGCGCTAAGAGGGCTCAGCTCATGGCTTTCATTGGCCTCCAGGGGTACCACTTGCCCAGAGCCCACAGCAGTGTGAATCACTTGTATAGCCACAAGGGGTGGGCAGCATCCATTTGTATGCTAAAAAAGTTACGTGCGTATTGCCACTCAGTTCCACAGTGCCAGGTGCACAGATTCCATACCTGTGCGGAGCTATTGCCATCCAGCTAATGAAGAATAAATATAAATAATTCAGACTATTTAACAACTCTCCAGCTCAAACCTGTGCACATTTTGCTTAGGTGCCATCGTATCCTATTCATTTTGGGGAAAAAATCCTGTGATGCAAACTGTAGGCAACACCAGAATTAGTTTTTATTATATCATTCAGTCATTAAATAGATTTGTGTGATCTTTTTCATTTTCATGTGTTACAAGATCATGTAGGTCTAGGTAGAGATCACGACCCATTTTTCTCCCTGCTGATGCTCAACAGCCAACTGGAAAACATTGTTTGTTCACTGGTAATGGGAAAACATTTTTAATTGAACTGCTGAACACAGATGCTTTGGCTATTTGTACCAATTCATGCAACTCTAAGCCTTATTTAAACATGTGAGGAAAGGGTTTCATTGAGATTCAAGACACCAGGACCCTGGCATAAAGTATGATTGCTCATAGAATATCTTAAATCCTCTGTCCTTCCTAAAAGAACTTGCACCCAGAGGCAGACACAAGGAAATCCAGACCTGGAAAGACAAAATTTCTGAAGCCAGAAGTAGACAAAATCTCTTTATATATGATAATAAAAATTAAAAAAAATTATACCCTGAAATAACTAACTTAAAATAAAAGTTTTATAAGACAAATCACAGAATACCACTTAAAATGCCCAAATTATTCTCATTCCCCCATTTATGACCTGTTTGAAGGATCATTCCTTTACAATTTTTGAGGATGTAGTAGATCTTTAAAATACATTAAACTTCCTCTCCCCTCCTGACTTTTTTTTTTCCGCTGAAGCCTCTGGATATTTCTCTCTCAATAATGATACAAACAGGTTCAGCCACCCACAGCCTTGTGGTCAGTACTTCAGAGTCATTCTTGTCTTTTATGAATGCCTACATGTTAGGACACCTTTCCCATCTTGTTTCCTAATTAATTGCAATGTTTGATTAGAAAGGCATTGTTAAGATTAGCCAAGAAGAGATTATGAAACATACAAACAGGAGAAAAGCAACAGCTGACGGCAAAAGTCAAAAGTTGCAATGTTGATAGCTGAAGAATCCATTTTAACACAGGAAAAAATGTTTTGATTACAAATTATCTGTATGTAAACATCTATCTTGTTTGGCCTCATATATCTCAGCTTGGCTGTGTGACCTAACAGGAGAAGGCTTCATTAGGTCATCTAGTAGCAATGAATATCAGATTTCTCATTAATGGTGGCCAAAAATATACTCAGTCCCATCAACACACATGGGAGTTGCAAGTTTTTAGTGCCTTGGAAAGAAAGGGTCATCAACTTCAAACTGGTGAATCCATAAAACTTAATAGATCAGTTGAGGCGACTAACTATGTGCTGATTACTTTTATACTCATTTCACTAATTAAAGAGCATAAATAGCTAGAAATGTCTGGGGAAAATGCATAAAGGTTGCATTACCAGGCCACAGCTTCGCCAAGAGGCTTTGGCTACTACTGGGCTGACTTCAGTAGTGCATGCACAAATATCACTGCCAACTCTGCGATGAGATCTCAAAAAGCAGAGATGAGTGTGCAGCATGCTGTTTTCTGCTTCATCATTAGCCACCAGTCACTCTTTTCCTCAACATGATCTTGACCTAGACATGGCAAATCTGTCCACCTCTGTCTCCCCTTCAGAGGCTTATGCTGAAAATTCCTGAATCTCTACGTAAGAGCGGTCCTGGGTGCAGAGATTCAGGATGAAAACCTTGTGCTCATAGACAAAACCAGAACATCAAGTCAGAAAGTTTCTTCTTATGCAGTGCTCACCTCCAGTACTTGAATATAAAAGGTTCCCCACTACTTCTGAGCAGACTCCACTTCAGCCTCTCTACCCTCTGCCAGGTGAAATGCATCAGAAACAGGTTGACTGTCAACTGTCCTGCACATCACAGTTCACTAAAGTTTGAACAAACCAGGTGGTTTGTGACACTCGCAGGCCCTTGCAACCTGCGTGACTGATGGCATGTACAAAGGCAGCTACTGTGGAAATCCCCCTATTCGCTGCCCAGAGGTGTTCTCATGCTCACACCAGAAGCACTGCAAATCTAGAAGATGAAATGCGTGCTGAGGTCATTTGGAAGATCCTTACCCTTCTACTCAAAGGCAGTATGATAACTAGCTGGCAGAGGGAAGGCCAAGGCTGGGTATGGGGGCATCTTCTGCAAAGGTAGCAGCATGCCAGAAAGATCATCTGTTCTAGAGTAACACACATCACTGGAGTGAGAATGGTGATTTCAGTCTTGAGAAGAGCTGAGGAACAGCCTATGTGTCGTTCATGAAGGGCCTTAAAAACTTGCAGAAAAGGATTTGAGCAAGCACTTGTTTATAAAGGGACAAATGAATCAAAGCTGGCAAGAATTCAGATTGTGCATGACTAGAGGCATAATTACTTATTTGCATGGTAATCTTATTATTTGTGTTATAAAACCATACAGCAGTTCTGGTTAGCTTTAATTTACCTTTGCTCTGGGTGTTATTGGTTGTTCTCTGGGTACTATTACATATTCTTGGTAAGAAGCAGTCCCTTCCTTGAAGAGATGATAGCGCTGTTAATATAGCCTTACTGGATGAGAGCCAGTTCTCCAAAAGCACATCAACAACAAAATGAACACAGCAAGCATTTATTCAGATAAAACTGTATAGTTTCACTCTTGAGGTATTCCTAACATCTTTAAGATGCTATTCAAAAATGCTCAGAGGAAGAAACTCCTTTTTCAGTGTGAGAGCACACAGTCAAATTGCAGGGCTGTGGATGCAGTATAAATTCAAATCTAAATTTGAATTTATCTACATTGTCTACATTTTATCTGTCATTTATTCCACTAAAGTGAATTTAGGTGCCTAGGACACTTCAAAGTATTTCAAATAGTGTAGTTGTTAACTATTCTTTGCATGTGAATGATACTAAAGTTTTCATTTTCCACCGATTTTGGCACAGTAAGTTTTCTGTGTATTTTATGGCGTGATTAACAGCAGCTATGTAAGTATACCGGCACTGAAATCAAAGAGGCAGCAGAAATTAAATAGATGCATAGTATTTTATTTATACATTTTTCCCACATGCCAAGTGGCAAGATTAATGCCATCCTTTGTTTTCTGAAGTTTCTGAATTTCTTCTGAGGGGGTATTTTGCCACACAAGAATCAGCGTTACTTTTAATTTGCACCTTTATGATTTATTATTCATAGTTTTGCTTTGGCACTCTGAAATGTAGTGAGTCTTTTTCTAGTCAGACAACTTCAAATCCCAGGTTATTCCTAAATGTTACATGTTCACATTGTTTGAACAATTTATTTCGCCAACTACTCCTGGTGGACTCCAACCTTCTGAAAAAGACCTCTTTGGTTTACTTCTGAAAGGCTTTTCTGGTTTCTTTCTTAAACCTTAAAAGATACAGCTACAGAGAAATGACACTCCATTTGCAAATTTTCCTTCCCCACTGGCGCATGTGGGCTTAGCCACGGTTACTCATCCTGTTACCTCCTGCAACTTTCTCCACTTAGGCCTGGAAACAGCTGCTGCAAACATGCTCCAACAGTGCATTTCAACAGACCAAATCAGCAACATGGGCCAGTGTGGGAATATCACACCTCTTCCAGGAGCAACCTTCCTTTCTGATGCACTATGCACACAACTCAAGTCCTACCTTTGCCCAACAAAGGTCTTGGCTTTCATAAGACCACTGCAGTCCACAGGAGTACCGTACTCTGAGAGGTGACAGGTGGGATGTCTGCCAATTAAAGGCTGCTGCCCCTACTCTTGGGGAAGCCAGAATGAGACCAAATGTGCAGCTTGCTTCAACAGGAGGTCACGGACAGCTTAAAATGCCCTGCATATTTAACAAGAGTCAGTCGCCCTAGGAATTAATTAGCTTGGTTCTGCTGGCCAGCTATTCGTTTACATAACAAAAGGAAACTCTCCAGAATAAAAGGATTGAGACCTTGGAAGAAACTCAGTATTTGCCAGATGTTTTGAATCACTCTTCCATTTGCTTACTTCTGCTGTTTGTATGTCTTTTCTCCTTTTTAAACCTAAAATCTCAAGAGGGAAATAGTTCCTGACTCCAAATCAAGTTTTCAACATAGAATACAAAGTCCCAAACCTAGTCAGGACAAAAGGTCAAAAAATTGAGAAAAAAAGTAAAAGTGAATCTTTGGAAATTCCAATGTCATGATGAGTTTTGGCTTGATTTTGACCATAGACTGACTCTCAATAACATTTAGCATCTAAATGATCAACCATGGACTTAATTCTCAACGATCTTTGAATGAAATTCCTTCATGAATTAAGCTTAGGTTTTTTTGTTGGGTTTTTTTTTTTAAATTGTCAACTAAAGGAAAACTAAATTGTTTTGACTTGAAAAATTTTCTTATAAATAACTTTCTTTTATGAAAAGCTTTGGTTAGAATGTATGGTACCTTTTTGATGAACAATCAAAAACCATCAACCGGTTTGCATTACTGAGAATAGACACAGCCCCTAAGCAGTTTGAGATACCTTCTGACAGAAGCCTTTACTCCCAATGAATAACTGGGGCTTTTACTCTGTGAAAGTGACTCAGAATAATATTTCCTGCCACAGTTATATAGAAAGCATGGTATGAACCATTTTGTTCTCAATATTAGTGGTGTTTACTCAAGAGAGCTATAGAAAATCCTTACCAAGGGAGCAGAAGGAGAGAGAAACTAAAATGTTAACTTTGGAAGCTCTTGGGATGTCAGTTTGAAGAATTCATGAGGCGTTTAGTTTTTGTATGAAACCTCATGTGAGCAACAGTCAGTGGAATATACATATAGAACTGCGTTCTAGAACATGTCTTTATTTTATGTGTTCTTTTATGTAAAACCAGAGATATACACTGTAAAGTTCTTATCTGCTTGTTTCGTGGTTATAGTTGTACAGTCCTGTGTCACTGAGGACATGTCACACAATTCATGATGAATCACATGGAGAAAGGTTAGGTAAACATTTCTATTTATTACAATAACCTTGAATTGCATTGAACTGTCTGACAGATTAAATAATAAAATGTACTCACCTTTGTCCTCTAATGCATCAAATTACGAACTACTTTTAAACCTCCAGCCAATATTTCCTGGAGAAATTTCGTTTACACATTTGCACATGAGCATGGCAGCAAAGCAGTGACTAGAGGAGCTCTTCCCTCTGCTGCCAGCACCACCAGTGCCTTGCTCAGATGCAGGCTCTGGAAGGGAAGCGAGGCAGTGTCTGTAGCTGACTTTCTCCATCCCACTGCTGATGGAAAGCCAGATCACTCAGGGATAATATCACTAGAACAGAATGCACAAGAGAGTCTCAGTGAGAGAAGGTAATTGCCTGCACGAGGCCATCTGGCACTTTGCACCATTATGCATCACAGGCCTCCTCTCAAGGGACTGTTGCCCCTCTTAGTCCATTTGCTCATATGGCAAGCAGGGGAGCAAGCAGCTTGCAGTATGCATGCTGTGTGAGGAGAGGACTGCTGCTAAGCAGCTCACAGTGGCCTGGAGATTACAGGATCAGGTGGCTGCTCAAGATTTTATGCTGAGGTTTATTTCTTTTTCTCTGAAGCTGAAGCTTCTGTCCTTTTGTCATGCGTTATGGATTGGAAGAGGGCAAGGACATTGGAGAATTTGCTGTTTAATTTGAAGGTGTGTATTAGGTTTCCCACAGCGGACAGACATGCACCTTAGCTTCTCTTGTAGCTTCCTTTTTTTTCTCTGGCCTTCATGCTGTGTACATGGGAGAGGACAGAGGGAGTTAAGAAATTATTCTCTCTTCAGCTGTTTATAAGATCTTATCTGCTCTTCAGAAGAGAGAATTGGTCAAGTCAAGCAGAGGCACACTACCATCCATACACACAGGCTTCTCTTGCCTTCTTTTTTTTGTATGCGTAGCAGTAGCTTCTAGCTAATAGCAAAGCAAACAGGCTGAGCAAAAGTTTATGAGAAAGTGTAAAAGCCTTTTAAAAATTTGAATTAAATAATCCACTCCCATATATTTTAGATTAAACAATTCACAAGGGTTACACAAGCTCTTCTTTTGCCATTAAAACGAAATAATATAACCAATCCCCCATAAAAGAGGTTGAGAGTCCTTTGCCTGTTATCAGCAGAACCACTGAAACTCCTGATAAAGAAGTATCTTTTTTCACTGAGTCTTGAGTTCAGGCTCACTAGGAAGTAAATTTTTCCCTTACACAGAATGAAATAAGGAAATCATCAGTTACCTTAGCAACCCTTAAAAAAAAAAAAAGAAACGTGCACCTATCCAAAGGGCAACTAATTTAATTATGTTATTGTAAAGGTTATGTGAACGACAGTAGCAAGGGGAAGCTATGATTCATTATTTTAGTCTATGGGAAACAGTATTGCCATTGTGTTCCTGCATGGGCTACTCTGCTGCCTTCTGTGAACTATCTGCCAAGGGCTCCTATTTATCTCCCAGGACTTACCAAAACGCATGTACCCAAAAACCTGACCCAGGCTGCTGGGGGTCCAACCCTTTGCCTCTGCTGGCTTGCAAGTTTCTCACAGTGTAGCAGCTGGAGCCCAAAGCAAGCATTTGCTTATTCAGTTCTGTATGTTGCTCCTGGCATGAAACCTTTCAAAAATGTTTAAAATCCCTCCGTTCAAGCACTGCTTAGGGCTGCCTCCCCTGGAAATCACCATTTGAATTTGAATAGCTACAGAGGTGCTGGGCAGCAAAATATATGTTTATACCACAGCTACCATTTAACAACACTTAATTTGCAATGTGGTTTCACCTAGCATTTCATTACATGTTGGACATGTGGGACCAAGGAAAGAGTCCTGTCCCCCAGCACTATTCTGAAAACACTATATACTGCTCATGGGCAGTTTTACCCTCTATTTACCCCACAGTCAGCGTGAGCACTTTGGAGGCTGTGTCTTCTGGAACAGAAGAGGTCTCACCAAAGACTACAGCTTTCAGCTTTGCTACATGTTTTACCAGCAAGATTTGGGCTCCACGTGTGAAGCTATCTAAGCTGTGGAGAGCAGACATGGTGAAGTATTGGAATGGGTGGCACAGGGAAGGATGCCAGGTTCCACAGATGAGCCCTCTGGCAGGATAAGCAATCTGATCCCTGAGGCAGGAACACGTTTTAAAATAGGTGAAACAGAAATTCAGCTTCATTGTTTTCTAAACATGATCCTTTCCTTAACAGGAAGAAACACATAAACTTACAGGTTGCATCTTCCTTAATCTGTTTCCTGTACTCCTGAATTAATGCAGAAAGTCCTTTCCTTGTCAGGTTGTTTCAAACAACTAAGGGTTGCTGCGAAGGAACTGGACATCTTCACCCAGTTTTTCTGCTTTTTCTGCCTGCCCTTATGGCAAAGTCATGAATGCAGTCTGTAATACTCATAGAGGGGTGGTGGGCATTCATGCAGAGCTAGGTTTTATTTGTAATGACTTTTACTCTCCTGGGACAGCACAGGTTGTGCAAACCACCCCCGGTTTCCAAGGTGCCAAGGAGAGCCTGCCATTCCCCAAATCAGGCAGCTGCTGTGCCCACCACTTAGCCTTAGGACCTTCACAGGGTACTGCATGCTGGTGAGCATGGGAAGGATCTCAGCCAGGTCCCAGTAGGATGCTGGATGTACTCTCCAACCTCCACTCAACCTGCTTTAGAAGGAAATCCCAGAGGCTCTGAGAGACACTGGCTTTCCTATGTCTAGATGCCTCCAGCTGTGTGCTGTCCATGTGTTTCCTCTGTTGAGTGTCACTTGAAATCTGCCACCATATTGTCTTTGGCATCTATGTCGCAGAATGCCAAATTTGCTGCAGGAGACATTTTCTGGGTTCTTTTCTGTTCTGTGAAATCCATGGCATCCCACCAGGTTTGCTGCATTGCCCCAGTACAGCCAGGCACACACCCTGGTTAGAAGCTGGGAGAGCATCTGTTGAGATGGAGAAGCTGAAAGCATGTCTTTCCCTTGCCTTCCTATAGGAGTGAGCTTATTTTGCCTAAGGAAAATGAAGGCATGTTGTGCTGATGGAGTACAATTTTACATTGGTTTTCTTAAGCCTGTATGGACATCAAGGTGTCATCCCTGAAAATGCAGTTCAGAGGAAGCAAACTAAACAAGACATAGAGGCAGTATGCTTGTCTCCAGGGAAAGGCAGAAGGTTCTTAGTAAGAGCCTAAAAAGGGAAACTGAGCTGGGAAGGACCCAGTAATTTTCAGTTTCAGGGGCTTAACAACTGCTTCCTTCTGTCACCTCCCACTCCTTGAAAGCAATTTGTGACACCTTCTTCCTGCTCTGGGTTTCTTAGCCCCATCACCGAGAGACATGGAAAGAGCACACTTCTCCCAATGCAGCCTCCCAAATTCAGTAAAAAAGAGAGTGGCACACTCTTCCTCCCTCTGCTCAAGGTAGGATCAAAGTATCCTCTTGGGAGCACTGCATGTCTAGTTTCTGCAAGCAGAGGATCAGCCTTGCTTCACCAAGATATTTATTATCCAACATTACAAACGGAAAACGGAGGTACGGGGGAGTTGCAAGGTCACACAGGAAATGTGCAGCTCAGCTGGAAATAAAAACATGGGTCTCCTGACTACTGTGACCAGCAAGCCCTTTCCTGCCTGCAGTAACAAAGGCTACCATGCAAAATGTTTTTCATTTCTCTGGCAGGAGTGTTTTGCCTCCAGAAATTTAAATTACGTTATTATTATTGTTGTTGTTATCATCCATACTGTTATTATTACTGTTGTTATTATTATGCCTTTTTACAAGAGCTGTTCAGTAAGTGCTCAAAAAGAAAAATCTCAGCTGTATCATTTTGCCTCTGCCTTAATCTTCTCTGCAAAGAAGAAGTTGTTAAATATTCACTGGAGTTATATTTCAGTATTTCTCAACTGTACTTCAGACAACAAGATCTTTAATTTCTTCAAACTCTTTTAACCCTCTGCTGTGATGTCTCAGTATTAGCAGTAATTTAACTGGTAGCCAGCAGGAGGAGAAACAGACCAATATGTGATCTTCCACGCATGAAATATAGCCAAAATATTTTTTATGGAAAGATGAAATTAATGGGAGCTTGAGTTGGAAAAGGGACATGGAATTGCCCTCTCCAGCAGTTTTTCAGTGGAACGCTGCTTGAGCTTCAAGGCTTTGCTTGTATCTCCACTGCTTTTCTGAAGTGCAGCATGACCTGGCCTGCCATCTACTCCTTTTAGATCTGTGAGGCTGCACATACATCGTCCACTCCAGAATTGCAAAATGCATGTTAAGGAGCAAATATATGCAAGTGCTGTTACAGCTGTCCACACTAGTTTAATTTTGCTCTTAGACTCACTTGGCTGCTCTTCACTGCTGCAATGTTTCTGATGGCATGCCATAATTCCCAGGCTCTCTCAGCCCAGCTGGCATCAGACAAAAGGACCTGCGAGGAGGAAAGCTGCAGGAAACCATGAGAGTTTTCAAATGGTTAGAAGTCACTCAGGAGCTGACAGACTTGGGAGTTTCACTGTGATTGCCACCCTTGTTTTTGCGTAGGCCGCTGTGATTCAACCATCAAAGCCAGTGGTTGTACAATCTGCAGCTATACAGGAGTATGCTGCAAATTCCTTTACAAGGGTGCGGCCAGACAACAGGGATGGAGGTTGCTTTCCTGTCATGTCAGGACTGCATCACCTGGGGTCAGGTGAAAATCCTGCAGAGGCACAGAAATCTCTCGCATTTCCTGGCATCCCACTGTGGGGATGGGGAAATCAGCCAGCCTGTGAGGCGGGGGAGAGAGGCCCCATCCAGAGGGAACCGGCAGTGAGTCAACCGCACCACTTGCTTCCATTCAAAGTCTTTCCAAAACATCAAATCAACTGTGCAAGAAGTACCTCCCTTTGTAGAAATGGGACGGATGATCATCTCCCCTCAGCATAGCTTGGCCTTCAAGAAAGGTGTTTCACTTAGGGTTACCAGTTTCCTTCAATGCAAGGCTGTGTTTTGGAGTGGTGCTTTTTTCAGTTTCTTCACATTAGGATAGCTTTCTGTGGCAAGGCATAAAAATTAAATAGGACAAGGAGATGTTGTATCATTGTGAAATCAGTCTGGAGAGTTCAGCAAGGGCAGTGAAAGCACATCTTGAAACTGCTGCATAAGATCGAGGTGAGAATGGGCACTAAGCTGAAAAAGCAGATCATCACTTGCAAATCTAACAATGAAACCCCTCTTCCAAATTGTAATAGAGGTGGGTTGCTAGGATGTGACAGAAAATATGTACTTGCTCTCCCAGTGCCTTTTCTGAACCATTGATATCCGCTTCAAACAAGAATATTTGCTGCTGAAGAGTATTTATACTAAAACACTTTTGAGACAGATGTGCTTTTAGCACTATACAGTAATATGCAGCACTATGCCAATATATGACTTTTGAAGACAAGAATAATGGAGTAATGTCATGTGAAAGGAAATGAGAAAGAGCATACGCCCTGATCCACATCTAACGGCTTTGCTGCTAGAAAGAATTGGACTTGTGTGTTTACTGGCATACTTCTTTTAATGTCTGTGGTTCTGTGCACAGCAATGCCACTGAGCCAGGGCTGGGTACCTCAGTGACCATCGCACAGCACCAGTCCTTAAACTACAGACCTGTTGATATAAGCATGCATATCCACAGGACGCAGACACAGCAGGAAATGCAGCATGAGTCATTAATCACTTAAAAACAAGGAAGAAAGAGTACACTCACTAGTATAAATTTTAATATACAGCAGTGGTCAGCCATCGCACAGGAAGACCAAGTTCCAGGTTTGTCTCCAGGAGAGGTTCATACATCTGTTCCCAGTGCCATTGAAAGGGTGGGGAAGGGGCAAGCCCAACTGATCCTTGCCTCATTGGCAGTGAAACATTGCTTGAGGGAGCATAGAAACCTCCTCTCTATTGGCTGCTGCAGTGACAACTTTTCACTCACTTTTCCTCCAGGGTATTCTCTGCATCATAACCACTTGAAAAGCCTTCCTTTCCCTTACAAAGGAAAAGAGATAGTGCCAACCTTACCTAGCTGTGGGCATTTTCCCAAAGCCTCGTCTCTTAGCTAGCCCTTCCCATTCAGTCTAAGCAAAGCAGAGTGAAGCTTCCTGAAGCTGTTGTATCGTCCTCAGTTATATTACTTTGCTACTCGGGAGACCTCACTTTAGGTAGCTAAAAGGGAGTGGTACATTCCTCCCATGCGGATGAATTTCAGACAGTCTCTAAACATTGACAAGGAAATTGTTAATCATTCCTTCTTATGTAGCTTGCGTACATTCATGGCTTGAAAGACTAATCAAGAGATGTGGATGGAATTCTGAAGTTTGGGATTTTCTGTTCACCTGGGCAGGTGAACCTGCTTTTCTTAGCAGGCATAATTTATATTGAAAGAAAAAATCCAGCATCGCCTTCTGCCCACTTGGCTTCATTCTCAAAAGGTGCCTGGATTCTCTAGGCATTTTTATGCAGCACAGATTCTGGTGTCTCCCTGCAGGGCAGCACAGCTGTTAGCTGAAGAGAAGACTACTGTTCTGGCAAAAAGCATCATCACAACTGCAGAGCAAGCTTCTGTACCTAAAAGTATCATCGCATTTATTTGGTCTCATATATTTTAAGCAGTTCTCACAAAATATTTGTAAATTTATTGTTATTGGTTGAAACTTACATCAAAGAATTATTTTTCTCTGAATTTATTCTCCAAAGAAGTTGAGCTTTAGCTGAAGCAATTCACCATTAAAATGGAATTACAGGATAATTTAGGTTATCTGCTCCAGCTCCTTGACTGAAGAAGATCCAGTTAGGTCAGGTTGCTCCAGGACTTTGGCCGTCTGAGGTTTGAATATTTCCATCGCCTACCCTGGGCTTTGTTTCGATATTGTTACCATCCTCATGTGACAGAAATTTTTCCCAAAGCCTAATGAGGATTTTCTACATTCCAGCATGTGCCTATTTTCTCTCATCCTGTGGCTGTGCGTCTCTGAGCAGAGAATGGCTTTCTCTTCTCTATACCCTCTCACCAGGCAGTTGCAACAGCAGTGAATTCTTCCTTTCCCTTCCTCAACCCACTGCCCTTAACCTTGCCCTCCTTGTGCTCTAATTCCAGCCATCACAGGAACCCTCCACTGAACTTATTCCTACATGTAGGCACTTGTCCTCTGCTGGGAGCCCAAACCGGGAGAGATCACACCAGGTGTGGTCTCATCAATGCTGAGCATCTGGGAAGGATTCCTTCCCCTTGCTGGTGCAGCCCTGAGTGTGGGGACTGCTTTGTTGCATGAATGCACTCCTGTCTTCTGGCCATGTTGTGCCCACCAGGATCTTCCAATATTGTGCTGGGTTCAGCACAGCTTCTTCCAGCTGGTTGGTCTCAGCCTCTCCTGCTACAGAGCTTTGTCCATCCAAGAGGCACAGATTTGCACTGGCCTCTTATCAACAAATTCTGTGAGGTACCCATCAGCCAATTTCTCCAGCCTGTCCTGTTTGAACAGTAGCCCTGCATTCCAACACTGAACATGATCCCCAGCTTGGTGTCATCTTCAAACACTGCAGGAGTGTTGTTGAACCCATCATCGACATCATTAATGAGCGCATTAAAATGTAGCAGTGCCCCTGCCATACCACTACTATTTGGCCACAAGTTGGACCTCATGCTGCCATCACCAACCTTTGAAATTAGCAGTCCAGTCAGTTTTCCATGCATTAATGTGTCTACGTAGCCAGCCTGTATCTCACTGTTTTGGCTTTAAGGAGTTTACAGATCATGGCAAAGTCATGCAAGCACCTTGCAAAAGTCAAAGTGCACAGCATGTGGTGCCCTCCATTTTTCCACACAGCCACTCATGATGCTATAGAAAACAATCAAGTTGGTTGGGCAGAATTTGTCTTTGGTATGTTCTTATGCTTTTCATGGCTTAGAGGAGGATTTTCACCATCACTTTTCCAGAGACCAAGCTGTCCAGGGAATCAGCTTGCAGAGCCCTGAATCCTCTTTCTTGCCCTTCTTGAGGGTGAAGCAACATTCGCCTTTCCGTCACCATCAGGCATCAAAGTAATCAAAGGTGATAAAGTTGGTTGAGCTGAAGATGCTGAAGAGCAAGGCTTGCAATTACATTGGCCAGCCTTTTCCACACGCTTGGGTGAATCACATCTGGTCCCATGGACCTGCATGCTGCTAATTGCCTTAACATTTCGCTCCCATGAACTGTGCTAGTATGCCTATGGGAAGGAGTGGCCTGATGACAAATATTTTCAGTGAGAAGTTAGCCTAATCCTCTGGGTGCAATAACCTGTAATGGAATATTTAACCTGAAATGGGTATGGTTTGATCAAGTAACTGGTAAACAAGCTCCTCTAATGGGAGCTGAATGACTGAATAGGAGGATTAAAGAGTCACTGTACACTAGAGATGTTTTTTTCTTTTGAGGATTACTCAAACTAGAGATTTTGCAGGAATGTGGCTGAGGTAAGGCCTTCTGGAGTCAGTTAATGTGGTGATAGCAATGTGATCTGTGTATACACTGTTGGATTTGCCACTTCGCCAGGCAGGCTCCTATGAAAGCAATTATGAGCTTGACTTGTGAAGCTCCTTGTCTTTGAAGTTGGTAGGTAGGCATTTGATTGAGTCTAGGAAGAAAAATACAATATACAGAATATAATGTTATCCTTATCTGTTGAGATGTCTTCTATTTTAGAGCACTGAAGTTTGAAAGACTAGCAAAGGCAAAATTTTAGTGCCTTGGCACATGTTGTTACTAAATGTGCTGGAAGCACATGAGTCTCAAAAGCACACGTTTATCTATATTTTAATGGTAAGACAGATTGATAGATCAATAAAATAGGCATATGAGTCACACCTAAATAATTGTCTATTCTTTAACTCAGCTAAAGGGCATCTTGAGTCAAACACTGAAAATTCCTGTGGTTTTCTGATTTCTTTTGTGTTATCAAGCTGAGATTTTAAAAACTTTTTTTATTTTTAGAATAAGATGTGCTACAGATGGAACTGATGACTTGCTATTCTGGTCAACAAAAAAGAAAAAGAAGTTAATTTATTTTTGCAAATGCTTCACACATTCCTGAAATTTTCTTCTTCTAACCACAGTGTTTTATTTATGTCGTGCTTTAAGCTGTAAATCAGCCACGCAGTTTGTTCACTCACTTCCCCCTTTTTCTTCCCTCTGCTCCTGGAGGGATGGGA
>JAOEHY010012437.1:69134-90097 GCA_025447955.1 Psilopsiagon aurifrons
ACAAGTCAAAAACACAGTGCTGCACCAACTACTAAGAAGGAGAAAAATGACTGCTACTGCTGAACCCATGACAATTTATCAACTGTGAAGTATGAAAAGAATGCATATAAAGCCATTGCTTATCAATCAGGATGTCAATGTATCTATTTCTTTAATAGGTACTCTAAATTCTAAATCTAGAAGACTATCAAATATTGGCAGTAGTTTACAAGGTGAACAAAACTGAACAAATACTGCAGAAAACTTTATAGTAACTGTATAGTAACTTTAGTCACTAAAAAGGAAAAATTTCAATAGCTCAAATGTAAACAATAGCAACAATAATAACAATAATAATACAGCCTTCATTTGGAGAAGAGAGGATTTTTTTGTCATAAAACTTACCGTGAAATGTAACTGAAACCTTCTCAGGTTTGAGTACATTTCTGCCACATAAGACCAATGCAACCTGATTTGTTTATCCTCAGGCTATCCATTAAAATCAGGATATAGTATGGTCTCCACCTTTTGCTTATGAGAAAGAAGAAGTGCAGAAGCTTACAAAGATATCTAAAGCAAAGTGCAGAACTGAGCCCAAGTGTTGTAATTTCTAGGACAGTGCTTAAATGATCTTTCCCAAACAAAGAGGAGACACACTCCAGGAAGGAGTTGACTTTAAAATGAATGTGAACATAGCATGCCTAGGAGAAAGTGAGGCTTACCTGTGTTTTATAACACCACCCTGTACATCTGATTTCATTTTTTTCTCACAGAGCTGAGGCACAAAACACTGTCAAACTAAGCTCAGATTCAGTAGTCAAAAGCTTTGGAATTACTGACTTGCTCTACCCTAACTCTCCGCTTGGTTTTTATCAAACAGTTTTACAGTCTGTGCAAAACTCATTTAAGCCATCAAGCTTAAATCACAGACTTTTTGCACCATACAGTTAGATACAAGGCTTGTTCCTGTAGCTTGTCTAACGTGTTTTGTCTCCACTAACATGTCTAACAGATCAAACTTATGAATGAGTTTCTCTATATTATGTAAGAGCAGGCAGAATCCAGTTCGGCAGAGAGAACAGCTATATTCATTACATGACTTGTGAAATCAATCATAAACTCCCTTTGATAGGAGTGGGCTTGAACAGCACCATAGGGAAAACTTAAGTCATCAGGGTGCAAATTTATCAACTGACATAAACTGGACTGCCTTCCTTCTTGTATTCAGCTGCTCACTGTGCATTTATTGCAGAACAAACTTGTAAACAGATTGATTCATAGCTCTAATCAATGCTGGAGTTTATCATGTTTCTACATGTAGAAGAAAGAATCCATCTTCACTGAATCATCTCCTGGCTTAGTTTTGCAAGACTTACTGTTAAAAATACTTTGTTCCTCATGAAGTCAAGTTCATTTTGTGAAGTCATTGCCAAAGCAGTAAATGTAAATTTTAAGTGTAAAATGTCGCCTGTAATCGATCCTTTTCATTATCAAGTATTATAACTAATACATTTTAAGCACACCATATCTTGCCTTTCTCAAGGTAACAATTACATTGCAGAACACAGTCTAAGACTGAGAGCCAACAAGCTCTTGCCCATGCAACAGTCACTGGCGGTCGACACATGAAGCACAAGGAGCATGAAATGGACCATTGCCTTCTCTCTCCTGTATCATCAGACTACTGTCTTCTTGCAGTTAGAAAGGCATATATCCATTGTGAACACAAGACTGCAATTTCTAGCTGCCACCCCTTTGTTGTTTTCTGTATTCCTTGGCATCTTAATACATCTCCTTATTTCCTCCTTGACCATGGGAAAGGTCCGTTCTTTCATCTGTCCCAGATCAGAAAAACTATTTTAATATTTTATTCCATTTGACATCTGGAAATAGGTGGCAAAAATTTATTAACCTCTTAACTGACAATATCTCTGGCAAACACCCCTACATCTCTATTGAGCATCAAACCACAAGGTATTTTATATAATAGAAGTACACACCTATCCATCTTCAGATGATCAGTAACAGAAATTCTCTCTTCCCTAGTTGACAATATATAGTGATCTCCTATGTGAGATTTGGAGAGCATGTAACTGAGGAACAAGCACAGTCTCCAGCCGTGCACTGCTGCCCCACACTTAGTAACTGCAGCCATGCTTAGTGGTACTGGGGCTAAGCAACAAGTGTGCCAGTAAAAGCTTGACTGTGATACTGCTCTTCACTGACTCAGCTGACAGTTATCTCAGCTTTGGAGAAGCTGATAATTGACACTGAGTCTCAGAGCCCCTATGCTTCTCAGGGAGGAAAAATGAAGCAACATACTGCTGTACAGACATACTTCAGAAGAGCCTCTGTTCTGCCTCTGTTGTTCTTCCTTCCAACCTTCTATGAGAGCCTTACTAGGCCTGCAGGTCTGGTCTTGGGAAGCCATGGGACAAACATTTCTTTGATGCACGCAGACAGGGAAGGGGCTTTGTACAGCTGAGCTGCACTGCTCTTGGCAGTGGTTTTGTATTCCCCACTATTTCATAGATTACAGGACAGTAAATAATTAAATATATGCTAGCAATCATTACTGTAGCTTCCTAGAATGAGACAGTAAATGGATACTTCACTGTCTTTGGGCCGGATAGAAGTTACCTACTTATACCAGGGCTCTCATGTGGCAAATATTAGTCATGCTCATCTCTTCTTTTTGCCCTGTCCATTGGCCAGCTTTAAAAAATTAGTGATTAGAAATTACTTACTAAGTTTTTTGCTGGCTTCCTCCTTCCTTGCAAAAGGATGTTACTCTCATATACTATCCTCAGCTGTTTGTAAGTCTGAACTCAAGTCAAAGCTGGTTGACTTCAAAAGCTTAACCCCTGCTTTCAGGCACTGCCTTTTTTCATCTGATCATCATTGGTCCTTGGATTCATCTACTTTGTATCAAGCTATTTATCATTTAATCTTCACCAATAGATGTTGAAGTTTTGACTCCTGTCCTGAAGTTGTTCAATCTTCTGAGGCACTGGTGAACCCCTGGTGAATCCCATGTGAACAGCCACCATGAGCTCCATGAAGGCAAGCTCATCTTTGCTCTTGAAACAGAGCACAATCATAAGCCTCTTCCTGCAGAAAGAATAGGCCCATATCATGTGTTAGGATTAGAGGATTCCAGCCTTCCCCCTATCCCTGTGAAAAACAGGTGTGAGGACCCTTCAAATTGCATGCCAGCTTGGTGTGTACTTGCCAGAGATCACCAAGATCTCTTAACTAGCCCTGGCCAAGCAAAATGACAGTGGTAGGCAGATATTAGATGTGTTCTGAAAACAAAGGATAGGAAAAAGAGGGGTGCTGTAGTCCCTATCAAAATTAGAGGAAAATATGCCTGAACCTGTCTAGTACGTATAAACTGAAGTCTAGTATATATAAACTTTCTTTAGTGAGGATATACTTCATGTCTTTAGCAGATAAAATAAATTTTTCGAAGGTTGTAGAAATTAGACAGTCTTACAGTGTACTGCAAAGATTGAAGTAGCTTTTTACCCTGTTATGACACAGAAGATGAGGTTCCCCCGTACCTTTCTGGCAGGACATACCCAGAGTATATTAGGAAATTCTGAAAGGAGGCATTCAGTCCATGCGCACATGAGAGACTGACAGTTTCCATTAGGTCATGGGATAAAATCAAGAGCATGTGAGTCCTGAATAAATTTAGAATGATTAGATGACTCATAAAAAAAGGAAAACGTGGCAGATTGCAACAACTTGTCTCCTACTCATCTTTTTTTTTTTTAAATGTTTCATCATAATTTTCCAAATATGTGATTTAGAGACAAATCTTTTCACTTTCCCTATATTCTTCTGCTTTTTCATTTTGTGATGATGGGAGAGACAGCATTTTTTCTTTAGCACATTCTGAGAAGTTACCACCCAGACTGTATGCTTGTGTGTATAATTAATATCCATTTTTGTTGATTTTACTCTATGATTAAATACAGGACCATAAGTTTAAGAAAATAACTCAGCAAATTAAAATCTGTTAACATTCAGTGAAGCTTTTTTTTTTTTTCATTGTGTAAATTTAAAAAAGACATGGAGGCATTTTCTTCTTTCAAATGGACCCTGGCCCTTGAGAATAACAGAGAATTTGACATTAGAACTTTGTGCCGGACCAAGGTGCTTGTTAGTGCCTGTTCGAGTGATCTGCTTTCCATATGGTGGGTCTGAGCAAGCTGCTCCCATAAGCTTTTTCATTTCAGGTCCATTCTCTGTTAGCACTCACCACTGTGAATAAAATGGAATATAGGGTGCTTGATAGCACCCTAGCAGTGCTATCAAGATTGTGTGCGCAGGGCAGAGCTGGGGAACGGGAGCGGCAGGACTGGTGGTGAAACTGTGCCAATTTAGCAGGCATTGAATGACTGAAAGGAATCTACGTGCTCACTATAATAATGTTTTTAGACCTTGTACTAATCACCAGAACACTGCTCCAGTCCCAAGTCTAACACCCTTAATCACAAGTCTACTTCATATCATGAGAAAAGATTTGCCTTCGATGATTTTTGCTTCAAAGAAGAATCAAACTCTAGTCAGTTCTGCAGCATCTGTGCAGTGTAAAAGGTTGAGACTGCTTGAATACAAAGACTGATGGGTGTGATTCTGACCGAAGTGCAGTAAGAGCTTACAAACTAAGGCAGCATTTGTGCTGCCTCGCATTATTTGCTTGGGGATAGATTTGCTTTCAGCTTTCCACTTATATATATATATGCAGTTAGTCCACTTGCATAGATATGGAACTTATTTCCATCTTTTTGTGTGCCCAGTTTCAGACTTTCACTTTAAAGTGGATTTCTAAATACACTGTTGAGAACATTCTAAGTCAAATTACTAAAACCACTAAAGATCTTTGCTACTATTGGCATAAGATTTGTAATTGGAGAGTCGTAGAAAACACATAGAATTCTTTCAGGTTTATTTCAAATGAATTGCATACTTGTGTAAATCAAACAGAAAGTTGTGCAAAATATAGATATACTTATCTGTATTTCTCACTTGTGCCAATGGAAGTAACGTTAAAATGCCCCTGAAAAGCCTCTTCTTTTGATCCCATCTTACACTTGTAATGCTTTCTCTACTAGTCATCTAATTAAGAGTAGATTGGGAGTTTTCAGGCAACTGGAGAAAGCCAGGTCACAAAAACTTCCTTTTGAAATTCATATACCACCTCTAAAAGGAGCCACTCCTTCTGGTCTGAGTCAGGCTTCTGCTTGTGCTCCTGCACAAAACATACTGCAGTGAATTGTAACTTAATTTTTATCAGCATTAAATTTACCTAGGCTTCCCTGTCCTGAAAGACTCAAAAAAATCAACTTACATAAATAACAGACAACAAATACTGCCATGACTAAACACAACAAACCAAAACCTGGTTTGCAGCACCTTGGGTTAATTACACTTTTGTCAGAATCAATTCATGTGGTGAATTTGATTGCTGCTTCATGCTCTAGATGCAGGGCAGTCCTAACATGTAACTTTTCATACAGCTTTATTCTCACGCAACATTAATGACAAAAATGGGACACCACCCCCCAATCAGTCTAGTGCTCTTTCACACCATGAAGTCACATCTTTAATGTATGTTCACTACTGCTTCACACTCACATGAGTTTTTCCTCATGCAAGACCTCCAGATGAAACCAGACTTCCAGCTTCACACCCAAAGCCCAGCTAAGCAACCTCTGAAGTTATTCGCTTGAAAGATCCCCAGCACCGAGAAAGTGCTGCTGCTGCTGCCTTCCCATTTGTCAGTGGAACCTTTGCCTTTTTCTTGTAGCAGAATGAATTGTCTCTCCAGAAAAAAATCACTGTCAGTGCTACTACTTATGTAGGCTTTGTAAGTAGTAGCACTATGTAAGTAATAGCACTTGGGAAAAAGATTGGAGAAGCAGCCTCCATCCAGAAAGCAGTTTCAGAGATAGTGAGCAGAAGACGCTACCCCTCCATCTACTGTTTAATGTCTGAATCAGAAATCACATCCTTCTTCCTGTCATCCATGTCTAATTAATTCCTCTTTGTGAGATGGGACTCCTCTCCAAGTAACAGCTCTGGAAAATCACCTTATGCAATGAAACAGAACCAAGCCACAGTGCAGACACTTCCTACAAATTTCATGGAATTTGTAGATTATTTTTTAGTTTGAAGACCTCTACCAGCTTATGCGACTGTAACTGATGATTGAATTTGGTGGAACAGGTACACAAAACAACTCAAAGGCCCTTTCTGATTGCATGGAATAGGAATTTTCCATCAGCTATCTGTAAAAGAAAAGGAAGTCTCACAGACAGCAACAGACTGTCTGGTTAACCCTTTTTTTTTTATGCCCCTTTCAGGAATGAGCAGGAAGTAAACACACATTGTGTTTAGACTCATCATCTATTAGAGATTAAAAAGAAAATACGATTTTCCAGATACCTCTTAATACCAAACATGCTTTCGAACACCCCAGGGCCAAGAAAGCAGGCTGCACTTTTACCACACAGGGTTATTCATTCAGGAAGATACTTCATATTTTAAGGAAAAAGATGAAATGGTGCCTCAGTCAAAGCATCCCATTATCTTCTGTGGAATGTTTTCCCTCCAAGGCAGTTCTAGCCTGGAAGGTAATGATCTGACTCACACTGTCTAGCTGGACAGGGACACAATGCTATCAAGCAAGGCGTGGAGAGTAGGAAATTAAAACCTATGTTTTAATGAATGCTTCACAGTATAGGTATTGTACCTGATTTATTGAAGAAAAAACACCTAGTAACAAAACTAACAGCTTGTTTGGGTCAAATACAATTCACAAACACCCTCCTCAGATGCAGAGGGATAGAAAGGTAAATCTGGACTCCATTCAAATGTGCAAAATATCTCCTTCCCATTTTCTACTTCGGCTGAGCAAACGTCCCATTATGGTTATACACCAACTAACACAGAGGGCTGGAAGGAGTTGCTGCAGGCAAGTGATAGACCTGACCTATGGTACCTAAAATTAACAGCTGAATTTTCTGACCAATACCTTTCCTATTCTGTAATGGGGAAAAGTTATTTTCGTTCCATTAGAGGTCTTGCACTTTGCGCTGAAAACGCCGCTTTAGTTCAGCTAGCTTATCACTCAAAGCTAGCCATAAAACTGTACCCAGCTCAATTACAATTGAATTTACCAGAAATCTCACACCTTCCTTCAAGGATATAAACAAGCATCAGATAAATAGTTGTCATTTATTCTATATTGTAGTTGCTTTTAATCCTTCAGCAGTTTGCAGAATTTTCATCTAATTTGTCTGGAGCACCTTTGTTTCTAAGAGCATCTTCTAAGACAAATAGTAATAAACATATTTGGTTATAAAACTACTGAGAAGATGTTCAGAAAACCCAAACCCCACATTTTCTTGCATAAACTAGAAAAAAAAAAAAAAACCAAACAAACAAAAATCCCAAAAAAACAAAACCAAACAAATAAACAAACTAAAAACCCTACAAATCTGGAGATAAACCACAGAATGAGTTTTCAAGGAGCAAAGATACAAACTCGCAAATATTCATAATCACATATGCCTAAGAAGTTATCTAACCATTATTTCAGTCATTATTTCAGTTATGCTCTAAATGCAGTGATGGCATCTCAGACATGAGAAATATCTGCAAAGCAAACTCCGTTAACAAATATGACTGCTCCTTCCACACATTGTAACTATGGTAACTATTTGCATGTACAAACACAGAAGTTAGTGTGATAGCAGCTGTTTGTGTCACTTATTTCTACTGCTCTAAGATGTGAACATGTCCCTCTAAAGGACAAGGAAGGTGGAAGTGCATTTTTCTGCATGTATGCTGCCTAGTTGGTTGATGAAGTTGCATTCACTTGGCTTAGGCCCTATAAACAACGTACAACTTTGTAAAAATTCTGAGGATTGTCTGCTGTGGCCCCACACATAACCACAATGTCAAATACACCTTAGCCCCCTAGCTATTGTCTCCTTCTACTTGAATTGTGACTACTGCTATAGGCAAGCAGGTTAACAGAATTAAGGCTGTTTAATCACCAGTGGAAAATATCCTTTTGTCCACATAGAGCGGTCACCATTTCTTTGGGCTATTTAAACAATTTTACATATGTAATACTTCAACAGGAGCCGCAAGTTTTGGAGAAAAGCAAACTATTGTATTTCAAAATGCAGGCCTTGATTTTTAAAGAAATGTTTTGAAAAATAGAATTACCTTTAAAATGTCCTTACTTAGTTACGAGATCACCCAGTTAGGAGCACCAGAGCTAAGGGTTATTTTCTGCTTGCGTATCTCCTTCCCCAAGACTTTCAGATCAAAGCAGCTCTGATAAAGTAGTAACATATTAAAGACCCTTATGAAAGTCCTAATTTGGGATTGGGACCATGAGGCCAAGTTAGCAGCAAATGCAACAACACAGATAAAGCATAGCTTTCAAAGCTGGGGATTGATTCAGCTGCATCACTAGTAATCTGTCACTGCTCCCATGGAGGCAGTCCAATTTGCAACTAAGCATGCTGTTGCAGGGGAGTGAAGGAAGGATCTTGGGGAAGAAGAACTTTGTCAATTATGTGGCCATGTTGTCTGCCTCTGGTTCTCATCAGAGCCTTGCCCCTGCAGCTGTAAGAAAACTATGAGTCAGGTATCATAGAATCACGGATTCATAAAGTGGTTTGGATTGGAAGGAACCTTAGAGTTCATCCAGCTCCAACCACCTTCCATGGGCAGGGACACCTTCCACTACAACAGATTGCTCAAAGCTCCATCCAAACTGGTCTTGAACATGGCCAGCAGTGTTCAATGGGGCAGCCACAGCTTCTCTGGGCAACCCGTGCCAGTGTCTCAATACCCTCACAGAGAGGCACTTCTTCCTAATGTCTAATCTAAATTTCCCCTCTGTCAGCTTAAAGCCATTCCCCCTTGTCTGGTCACTACATGCCCTCATAAAGATTCCCTCTTCAGATTTCTTGCAGGCCTCTTTAGGTACTGGAAGACTGTTAAAAGGTCTCCCCAGAGCCTTTTCTTTCAATCCAAACAAGTCCAACTCTCTCAGCCTGTCTCCATAGCAGAGGTGCTCCAGCCCTCTGATCATCTTCATGGCTCTCCTCTGGATGTGCTCCAACACATCCATGTTCTTGTTTTGAGGGCCCCAGAGCTGGAGACAATACTGCAGGCAGGGTATCATGAGAGAAGAGTAGGAGGGCAGTATCACCACACTTGACTGGCTGGCCACACTATTTTTGATGCACCCCATCATACGGTTGGTTTTCTGGGCTGTGAGCCCACACTGGCAGCTCATGCTGAGGTTTTTGTCAGCCAAAACCTCCAAGTTCTTCTCCTCCAGGCTGTTCTCAATCCAGTTCCTTGGTGCTATGTGATAAGACAGTCCAGTTGCAGGAAGAGGAATCAGTTTCTGGAAAGCTGAATTACATCACCTGAAAGAGTGAGTGCAAGCTGTATTTCAGAGCAATCCCAGGCTGAACACAAAAGGGCAAAAATAAATCTTGTAAGTTGTTAAGTGTGTCTTCTAAGTGAATGGAAATAAAGAGGCAGAGGGGGAAGATGCTTTGAAGTAGGTGACAGGCAGCAATGGTGAGAAACATGACTTCCCTTCTTTCAGAGAAAGTATAGAAGAAAGAACATTGAGAAAAGGCAAGACAACTCTTGAAGACACAGTCCATGAAAAAGTCAAAGTGTATATATATGGATAAACCAGATAATGCCTGGTTTTAGTTATTTTTGAATTATGGTAGTTGTACTTTTCCCACAATTTTGCACTCTATTGTTGTGCTTCATGGTGTAATAAACCTATGAAATCTGAAACTTCTTGAAATTGTTTTCTGGTCTACCTTACTCAAGAAGTCTTCCCAACAGTTTGTTGTGACTTGCCTCCAGGAATGCAAAACTTCTGGATTTGTAGATTAGTTTGTGATCCAGGAAGTTTTTTTACATTGGTTTTTCTAGATGTCACATATTTAAGTCACCCCCTCCTGGACAGCAAAATACTTTACTTCCATGACTTGCTCTTAATAAAAAATGAAAGACACTTTTTTATGTCTAGAGATGTACAATAAGCAAAGTTTCTCAGAACTAATTTTGTGTTGACATAGAAAGTTCATATATCTTTCTTTTTTGTGCTTTCATATCAGCACTCCTTATTCTGATACATGGATAATGGTCCTATATACCACAACAATGAAAATGTCACAATTTACTATCATACTTTAACTTAAGTGAAAATTTTTCACTGCATTTAACAACACATAATAATAAAAACGTACATACAAGAGTACAATACTAATAAGGGCCTTCCAAATTTTTTTATATACATGCATAACTTAGAAAACTTGCTGAAAAGGGGTGGTAACATTTGTACTTTTAAAAGCACAGAAAGAACATTTAAATTTGCTCATAGAAACCTAGGTAGCTAATTATTTAGTTTTAAAATGCAGCCTTCTTTTCTTTCAAATTATTTTAATGAAATCTTAGAAACATTCAGAATGGAAGGGACATCTGTAATTCATCTGATTCACTGTGTGAAGTAGGTCCAGTTAGATGGGGCTGCGCTGAGATTTGTCAAGTCAAACTTAATTTTCTCCAAGGACAGGAATTCCACATCTCTGAGCCCTGTTCCAATGCCTGGCCACTGTTCTAGTTTTCCCTGATATCTAATGGAAATTTCCCATGTTTCAGGTCATGCTCATTGCAGCTCATCCTGTTGTTATGTACCACTGGAAAGAGTTTGGCTCCATTTTCCCTGCTACCTCCCACCATGCAGTTGGAGAGAGGAGGGAGATCCTTCCTTTCCCTCTTCTTCCGTAAGCTGAACCAGCCCAGCATCCCCAACTGTCCTACACTCCAACCTAGAACATCACAGGGACAGTTCTCTGGACCAGTCCTGCCCTGTAGCACACTGGTTGATCCCCTCATTTTGGTATTGTTGCTACCTTTTCAAGACTGCCGTTCCTCCCATCATCTGGGCTGTCAATAGGTGCATTAAACAGTACTGCAATGCTTCTTCCTTGCCCGTGTCCCAAATATTTGTTTGGCTGTTGCAGGCCTACTGATGAAGAGAAAGCCTGCCCACTGCTGACAGAGGGCACGAGCTTCCAGTCACTCCCATCACAAGTGTCTTCAAATGCTCCTTGTCCATCCATGGCCTCTAACTTTCACTTTACTCTGCATTGTGTGGCTTGGATTTTTGTGCCTACAAGATGTCCAAAAAGATGCTGTGAAGATCCTGTACCTCCTTCCTGATGCTACACATTCTGTTCATCTCCCACCACCACTCTTGAAATGACTTCAAACACCGAATTTGCAATTGAGATTCAAATGAGACATGTCTTCCTCATCACTTTCACCAATGTGAAACTGAGTCAGTGGATTTTAGAAAACAGCAAATGTTATTTGGCAGTTTGACATTACCATGAACTGATACCTGGTCCAGGTTTGAGCATTTTAACACCTCCATTTGTTCAGGTGCCTGCATATGGCACCCAGTCTTGTAGGTGCCTCCTGAACAGAGAGGCACATCCTTGAATTCACAGCAAGTGCCATGTTTCACAGTAGGCATTTAAAATAAGGACTAATGTTCACACCACAAATATTTCTACAGCAGTTCTGCCCTGAAGTTCATATGAAGACTGCAATATTTTGCTCTCTACAAGATGTTAGAGAGTTTTGCTCAGTGCAAGTAGTCTTAAGAGAAGCTTCTTACCTTAGGCAAAAAGCAATGCCTCATGAAACAGCTCACTGTGGGTGTAAACCCAATGACTTTTCAATGCCATTTTGAAATGCAAACATCTCCTTGCTGCAGGGGTAGTTGTAACTTACTATTTAGATATTAATGATCAGGCCATATTTACCTGATTCTAGACAGGAGCTCAAACAAAAGGGCTGTTCCTACATGGCCTGGCAGAGGTACCAGCAGCATTGTCCACTGTGGCTTGGCAGATGGAAGTCCACTGTTAAGACGCTCAAATGTAGGAGTACTCCTAAACATTATGCTTATATGCAGAAGCGAACATTGCCCAGCTTGTAACTCAGGGGGAGGGGAAAGGTTCAAACTAGTCAGTAAAAGCTTATTCAATGCAATGAAGCAAAAGTTCACAGTTCAAACTCCTTCCTGCTGCTCACTATCTCCTCACCCTGCAATCAGCTGACAAACAAAGAGAAAGTAATTGTAATTCCATTTATTGAACCAAGAAATGTTTTATCAGATAGTAAGCCCAATAGGAATTTTAATTCTAGTGCCTATCTTTATAACAGGCATACTGACTGACTACAATAAATCGTAAATATGTATCTGAGGAAAGGTCTTTAGCGTGATTACTGTAAGGAAGACTATACTCCTCTATAGAACCTGTAAACCTGATAGTCCAGCTGCATTTCCCCAAAATTCAAATAGGGAATTTTTAAAGAATAAATCCTCTCCCTTCAGTTTCACTCAGACTGAAACAGAGAAAGACTATGCTGTCACTGAGTACCAGTTTCCAGAGACATTGTTCGCTGAGAATTTCTACCTCTAGACCCAGCCTCTGGCAATCCCAGTCCAAACTTCCCGGTGCCTCAAGTGAAGGCTGTAACTACTGGGTGATTACCTACAGTATCTCCTGCCAAAGCACACAATAAAACTAAGAGATCTATAGCTGTGGAAGTGGAAACATCTGACAAAATCCCATTCTCATTTTGATGAGAAGTTTCCAAACATTGCCACCAAAAACTTTCATTTCAAAAGATTTAACATTTCCTCTTCTGCCCCACAACCAATAACCAAGACAAATGTCTAATTTGAACATTACCCACCCACCTCTATCCATGATATGAGCTGCTTTGTACAGCTATTTCACTGTCTCTGGCTCTCTATGCCTGTAAAGAGCTTTATTTCTTCTCTTTGAACAAAGAGCAGCTGGCCAAGATGGCATCTTTAACCAGATCTGTGACCAGCAAGCAAAGACACTGGAGTCCTGGGACACTGCTGTTCACATACACTGGGAGAAGAGCTCAGGGAGGGGTGACCTGAAATAATCACTTGTTTATACAGAGAACATCATTCTTAGCTTTGTAGAAGCTGATCTCTCTTCATATGCTGCCTATTTCATATGCTGTCTATTTCCAGGACAGTGAGTGAACTTGTTCAAATGGCAGTTCAGAGTATGGTTGCTTCTACAGACATTGGACCAGAGACTATCAGCTTCCCTGCTTGAAAGAACTGTAGCACACTGCAGGTAATTTTCATGAGGCTTTTTCTCATATGCAATAATATTAAGAGGCAAGGGTGATAAGTTGTGTGGTTTCTGTGGGCTGCATTACAAAATCCAGGAGTTAATAGGCTTGAGGAAGTGATCTGCAAATGCCGTATCAGCAATCTGTTAGACTTCCTTTTTCACTCCCCACCCATAGTCACCTGCTTTTTCAAACAGGCAGACAGTGGCAACAGGCTAGTTCAAGTTTCATACAGGTTTGTCATTAAGAGCAACAAGAAAATCCTTCCTTGATTAGTTAACTGCAATTCTCAGGATTATGTCTATTTATTGCCAGAACAGATGCAATGACTCATCTGCTATATTAAGAGCCAACATCTTAGTACAGTACTGAATTTCTCCCAGCCCTAACATAAGAATTTGTCACAAATTAAGTTAATCACCTGCAGAGTTTAACTAAGGCGTTCACCCCTTGTGTTGCTATCACCAGGATTCTGATTTAGATACCTTCAGAGATTACCAAAATTTCCCAAAGCTATACATTACCAGCACCAATTGTCAGGAGTTTTTTGTCCCTAGTCTCCTGCCTTGACCACTCAAAAATATTGGTTCTGTGGTACAAATCAGATTGAAATTTAACTGGCATTCCAGTGGCTCATGCTGAATCTGCAACAGCATTGCCCTGGGCATCTTGTATTTGGAGGAACACTACTGTTCTTCCCATCCCCAACTGAGATTCAGTATTTAATGAGGGAGATTCTTTGTTCCATGAACAGAGGAGCAACCACACAAGTTCCAGACCACAGAAAGAGGCTTGTGATTTATGTTCAGCCAGAATGGTTAGACTGGATGACAACCACTTATGATCCTATATTAAGAAAATTACAGGATATGAACTGTTTTCTGTGGATGGGTTTTTTTTTTTTTTTTTTTTGCTTTTTCCCCAGTAGATTTCTAGTTTAAATTTCCAGCGGCTCCTGAAAAGCACCAAGTGTACAGTTACCTTTTTTTTTTGTCCAATCTCCAATATTTTAAGCCTGATGAAGCTATAAAATTCTCCAAGTCTTTTTTTTATTGTTGTTCTGTTTTTCTAAACACTCAGGTCCTTTCAGATCAGCTTTAATGTGCCCACATATTGTATTTATTGCCATCTACTTTCATGTGCTATCTGAACTTAATAGGATGGAGTAGGATTTTCCCAATAGTAGCAAACTCCATTTACTTTTTCCAGCATTTTTGCCAAATGGCCATAAAAGTCTACCTGGTAAATCGTCAATGAATGCTGGTGGTCTACAACCACAATTTCTCAAACAATACAGAAAGGAATCTGTCCTGAAATATCTGTGATCTGTCAGCAAATAAAGTGTTTATTCACTGGGATGAAATAAAAGGCATTCTTCAAATCTTGAATGCAAACTTCCTGAAGAGAAAGAAAAGATTTCCTCTATTCTGTGCAGTGGGACCACATGTGCATCCCAATATCTGGTAGTATTTTTAGATCTAGTGAACATTGCTAGCTGTATTTTAGTCCCTGTGGTGAAATGAATATAGAATCATAGAATAGTTAGGGTTGGAAAGGACCTTAGGATCATCTAGTTCCAACCCCCCTGCCATGGGTAGGAACACCTTCCACTAAACCCTATCACTCAAGGCTATGTCCAACCTGGCCTTGAACACCGCCAGCAATGGAGCATTCACAGCTTCCTTGGGCATCCCATTCCAGTGCCTCACCACCTTTACAGTAAAGAATTTCTTCCTCATATCCAATCTAAACTTCCCCTGTATAAGTTTAGACCCATTACTCCTTGTCCTACCACTACAGTCCCTAATGAAGAGTCGCTCCCCAGCATCCCTATAAGCCCCTTTCAGATATATGTTGTATGTAGGAGAAGAGCTCCTATGGCTAATGAGTTATCACTCTACATATCCCAAACTTGGCGCTTCTGCAAGCAACACAAATCAGCAGCACTGCTGCCTTTGTAGCCAGGTGATCAGGTGTTTCACTCTGCAGTTGTAAGCTGTGGCTCTATCCCGTATATCTTGCCCATACAAGAAGTGACCTTCCTCTCTATTCTCCGATAAACAAAGTTAACCAGGAAGTTCCAAACTGCACTAATGGAAGTGTCTGCTTTCACTGACTTGAAATCTGCTTTCAAAACTAGCCTGTAGAATTTATTTTCTTTTTTTCATTTGCTTCCTTCTTTGTGAAAAAATGGCTCTAATACCACCACTAAATGTGGAAAAAAAATCCCCACAGGCTTCTGCAGCATCAGTTACTAATGATCACATATCTCACTTTTCAGGTGGGATTTAGAGACCTTCTGGGCAAGAATTTGCACATGCACTTCGCTGTTTCATTCAGGTCCATCAGCCTTGCAGGGAGAGCTCTCAGAGGCTTTCAAAGATGAATGAGATCTTTACTGGGAGCTTCCTAACAAATCTGTCTCCACCTTCTAGTTTCTGGTTGTGTTTTTTTTTAATGCAGCAGCTCTATAAACTCCAGTGGGTGTAAACTGAGTCCAGCTTTCATTACAGTTCACCTTAAGACCCATTAGGGAAAGAAACTCCGTATCTGGCATACTGGCATGAAGTACCAGGGCACATTTCCAGAGATTTCAACATTCCTGCTCTCTTCCAGATACCCATCTAGCTGGCTATAGCACACCTGCATGTGCTCTTGCCCGGGAGCAATAACCGCCTTTGAGGAGCTGCAGGGATGCACCTCTGCCAAAAGCCCGTTAACATTTATCTGCAGAATGACTGAGTGAAGACTCTCAGACCTTGTGGCACTGGAAATTGCAGCTCTCTGTGAAACTGTGAGAGATCTGGGTGAGCAAGAAGGGTCTGTGCAGACTGGAAGAGGAGGTGGTTGTTATAAAACAGCTATCAAGATGTTAACAGCACAACTCAGAAATGCTTTGGGATAATGCCACGCGCCAAACCTCCTTTCCTTCCTGTTCATTCAGCTGGAGTTGTTGTCCCTGCACATTATTAGGATGCAGCTGAAATAAAAATAGTTTGTTCCTTGCAATTCTATAGAGAGGCTTCAGATGGGCAGGGGTTTTGTGCAAGGAAGCAGGATGGAGCAGAAAGGGAGGAGAAGGACTATCTGCTAAAGCCCTTTGCAAGTCTTGTCACCTCGGGCAAAGACTGCTGCCTGAGGATCTGTGCTAATGTCAGGGTGCTCCCTGCTCTAGAACCTGAATGCTTCACCAGCTTCCACAAAAGTCTAAACTCCTCTCTCTTCCACACCAGCCCCTGCCACATTCCAGAGCTGTGGAATGCTTAGTGATAATCCTTTTTTCACTGGTGATAGAGAAACACCACCATTAGACATAAAGCTATGATCGTGTTCAAACTGCACAGCACAGTAAAGTTATTTGGAATTTTTCTCTCCTTTAGGAATTAAAAATCAGGAAGTAAGGCTACCACAACAGTATAGGGTTCCCCTGAACTCAGAAACAGTCAGTTTCAGGAGACAACTGAACCTTGTTTTACACATTCACTTGAGGGTGATTCTTATTTTTCCCTAAGAGCAGATTGGTAAGCTCCCCAGTAATTGGTACTTCCCATGTGTAAGTCCCATCCAACTGATAACAGGCATTTGAGGCCTTCCTAAGAACTTCACACACACAACTCAAAAAGTTATAGCCACAATAAAATGGTGGTGTCAATTCTTACTAATAAAAGCATATCCAAAATGCCACAGAGCCTAAGTCTCACTAGAAGTCAGTGACATCTGTTAACAAGGGTTGAGGGTTGTATGTCTTTATTGCAAATATTACAGCAGTTGCAGATCAACCCTGAAAATGTCTGCTCAGTCCCGATGTCTTCACTTTGGAATATATTCTGACAAAAATGCCTCAAGAACAATTCTCAGTCTTGAAAATTTTCCTTGTATAAGAAGTACTTGAGAAATTTCATTGACTAGTGCAACAAAAACTTAAACAGTGATTTGGTGACAACCTGCCAGTGCAAGCCTACATTTGGGGGATATTTCCAATAGCATATGCTTCTTTCAATCAAGCATCAAATTCATCAAAGGACATGATGTCTTTTGATAGCTGGAAGCTAAAACTGAACAGAGTCAAGCCTATAATAAAGATGTATTTTTTTTAAAAGGAGGATGATTGACCACCAAGGTTGTGATTGGTTCCCTGCCAGTGAAAGCATTTTGTAGTCAATGAAAGCATTACATAAGACTGATCTTTCCACAGGCATACTGAAGTACAGCTATGGGTTTGATACAGAAATTGCTATGTAAGCTCAATAGTCCATGCCGTTTGGAGACAGCAGTAGTTACCCACTTTTCTCCTCAGATATATGATAGTCTCTTTGCCTCTATCTTTAAGGCTTTATGCAAGAGTTCTTTATGTGTCTCAAGATGGAAAGGAAGAGACAAGAACTTGGGGAAGGCATTATAGGATATTTGATATAGTGATAGGACTGTAACGGGTTGCCAAGGAAGTTGTGAATGCTCCATCGCTGGCAGTGTTCAAGGCCAGGTTTGGCAGAGCCTTAAATGGCATGGTTTAGTGAGAGGTGTCCCTGCCCATGGCAGAGGGGTTGAAACTAGGTGATCTTATGGTCCTTTCCAACCCTAACTATTCTATGATTCTATGATATTTGATATAGTGATAGGAAACCAATGAATGAGTAATTCTCGAATGTGGGTTGAAACTAGATACCTTTAAGGTCTTTTCTGATCCTAACTATTCTATGATTCTGTGATAAAAATATTTGAGCAGAAAACAACAGGGTGCTTGATGCAAACCAGAAGAAATGCTCTACCTCTTTGATGTGACAATGACTAGAAAAGTTAGACCTTTGCAATCATTATGACACTGCAATATCTTTTTTTTTTTTCCTTTCTACTAATAAAATCCATAGCGAATAAGAGATCACACCTTGAACAAACAGATCTTTTTTGGCATCTCAAAAGCTATGGCTGTCAGCAGTAAAAGAGAAGCAAGAGCCATTCTAGACTTCAAACCACAGAGAAGAAACAAAACATTTCTTTTTATCCCCTTTCTCTGAACTTGCATGTTTTCCTACCAATGAAGAAATGGAGAACTGTATTTGAACTGTTCAAAAAAGGAGTATACCAGGTGCATTGTTCCCACTATCACGCTTCACACTGGAGCAGGGCTGCAGTGCTTCAGGTGTAAAGGAGACCACGCAGGGTCAGGGTCCAAAAAAAAAAAAAGATGTTCCTGTGCCAATCCAGTAAAAGCACAGCTAGTAAAGCTTCACCAGGAAACACACATCTACCTACGTAGCCTAAAAATCCTGCAAGTGTCAAACAGTGTTACAGTTGAGGAAAACAGGTAGAGATTTATTCAGGGGCTCTTTGCAGAGTTCCCAAAATTCGCTGGTAAAAGCAGAGGCTTAGTTATAATGAGTCTGCTGGCAGAATCAGGGCATTTTCCTCCATTCAAGCGATTGGACGATCAGACTCGTATGATTGCTTTTGTGTGCTGACTCACCAGAGGGCAGCAGCTTTCCAGATGTGATGTCAGCCCGTAAAAACGCAAGTCCCTTTTGCTCTTGCTATTGCTCTCCAGGTCAGACCATCCCTCTTCTTACTGTATCCTGATGTCAGTAACCCCATTTTGCATGCTTAGCTGGCAAGCTAAGCATAGCAATGTTTTAGAATAACTGCAAGTTAAGCCAGGTATCTGATACATGGTTAATTCACAGTTCAACTTCAGTGTGTCTGCAGTGTCAGAACAATCTCACGTAATTAGTCTGCAATGAGTAACGCACCTAGGATGATCTGTTGTCTCATACAGATGGGTTTTTTTTGTCACTTGCTATGGCAAATCGAAAAAGAACCTTTACTTTAGAGGCTAGACCTGCTGGCAGCAACATACTCCTTCTTTGCTGCAGTTTTCTACTTTCAACTGAAGGATGGAGAAAATTACACTTATCCTCTATTAAGACAAGCAAAAAACTCTGTCTTCCATGAACATCCCCAGGTAGGGAGAAAGGCAGACATCTGTGTATCTCTGTTGATGAATGTGTCTGCAGCTACCCTTCTTTATTAGCTCCTCTACCTTTCCTACCCCTTCATTTCCCATTTTGAAATCAGGGTAATATTTCCTTTCTGGTGATGGAGGCAAGGAAAGTGTCTGGGAGGCACAAGAAGCAATGGCATTTCTGTTCTCACTGCCTGGATTTTGGGTGACCTGGTGTAAAACCAACACCTCAAATCTTACAGCACAGGCTTGGTGAATGTCATTCATTACTAAATTGAAGATAAAGTAACTGCAGAGACTGAAGGACCAAGTCCATTTCTGTTTCAGCTGAATGGGACAGTGCCACTGTTCACAGCACGGCATGCAATTTGCCACCAGCAGTGTGGAGAAAATATCTTTAACATTCATTCCAAAGGGAGCCCCCTGAGGGAGCATGTTGGATGTATGCCCCCTGAGCAGCCACACAGATTCTGCACAAGTACAAGATGCAGTCATAGCACAGAGAAAAACAAAACCCGCTGTTGGTTGTTTTAAGTACCTCTGCCTAGTCGAGTGCTCCTGGGGAGGTAAGAGGGCTCAGAACAAACGTGATGGGAATGTGAAGTCTTATCAAAAAAACCCTAATGAGAGACTATAAGAATTTGTCCAGTACTAGGGAAGTGTGCCATACATGTGCAAGCCTGCAGGCTGGAGCACAGTAGGTTCATAGCAACATGTTCAAAATGTATAAACTCTTTCCACACACCCTATGCACTTGGGACCAAACTTCTCAAAGATCCTTAAGTGTTTGGTTTTATGTGGAAGCTAACACAGAACAGAAATGGAGATTTCTTAATAACAGAGCGGACTTCCACCTTGCACCACCAGATACCACTTAGAGATTAATCACTTGGATCTTAAACATGATTTTGGGTGCTACTTGAACTGAAGCAGCAGACCTAGGTGAAATCACAAGTCTATTATGTTAGTCACTGTACACACAAACACTGCCTAGAAAAGACAGGCCCTGCCCTAAGCCGTTCAGTGCCTAAAAAGCCTGGAGAAAGGGTGGGTAAAGAGGGACATGGAGAGGTGAAAGGGCTTAGTCAAGGTCCTACTGCAGCAAAGCAGGAAGGACAGCACAGAAGACATGTAATTTAAGGGACAGGGGGAACTAATACTGTTGGTTGATAATCAAACAATACCTTCTACAACCTCAGGAATGTTAGATCCCAACTAGAAGGAAATGGGGTAAGAAGGCCAGGAGACCTCCATGGATGGATAAGGAACTGCTGAGAAAATTTGAGGGAAAAAAGAAGCTTATTAAAGGTGGAAGCAAGGACAAGCAGCCTGGGAAGAATAAAGGGACACTATCTGGGTAGCTAGGGATCAGGTCAGCAAAGCTAAGGCCCAGTTAGAATTGAGTCTGGTCAGGGATGTCAAAGGTAAGAGGAGAGGCTTCTAGAGGTATATTGCTAACAGAAGACAGACTAGGGATAAAGTGGGCAATCTCCTGTAGGAAACAAGAGAACTGACTACCCTGGATTTGAGAAGGCTGAGGTTCTCAATGACTTCTTTGCCTCCGTCTTCACCGGCAAATGCTCTGACCACACCACCCAAGGCTTGGAAGGCAGACGCATGGATTGGGAGAATGAAGACCCTGGGCTCACTGGCTCACTGTAGGGGAGGATCTGGTTCGAGTCCGTCTTAAGAATCTGAATGTGCACAAGTCCATGGGACCTGATGAAATCCATCCACAGGTCCTGAAGGAGCTGGCAAATGAAGTTGCTAA
>JAOEHY010012438.1:1073-11946 GCA_025447955.1 Psilopsiagon aurifrons
AATAATAATGACAAGAGAAATACAAGGGAAAAGAATACAACAGCTCACCACATATACCCAGCCCGACCAAGCAGTGCTCCCCCCACCACCCTTCCGGGTCTCTGCTCTCCGTTTCTCCATCCTGGGCATGACGTGCTATGGTATGGAATACCTCTTTGGTCAGGTTGGTCAGGTGTCCTGTCTCTGCTTCCTCCCGGCTCCCCCTCCTCCCTGACAGAGCATGAGGCTCTGAAAGTCCCTGGCCAGATCAAAATGTACTAAGCAGTAACTAAAACATTGGTGTTATCAGCACTGTTCTCAGGCCACAAGATAAAAACACAGTGCTGCACCAACTACTAAGAAGGAGAAAATTGACTGCTACTGCTGAACCCATGACAGGTGCAAATCTGCAACTGCAATAACTCAGCATACATGGTAATGGAGAAACTCCACTGAAGGTGCTGTTGGTGCCCAAACTGTGAGTGGACAATAGGGCATCTTTTAGAAGAGTTTCTCTGGCTCAATTTTTTCTTGTGTCTCTCTTAAAACCTCTGCTGTCTAACCTGCCAAATTTTATGCAAATGGTAAATAATAATAGCAACAATAATCGGGGCTGTCATAATTTGAATGCTGTCAGCTGAAAGCTTTTCCAGTTTTATTTTTAATTACTCTCCAGTTTTGCACAATGGATTTAACTAGAAATATAAGCACAGATTGTTTAGCTACCTTTTCCAGGGTTTTGAAGCTCATGAGAAACCCCTGTGAATTGAGAAGCCCATGTATAATGCTCTCTGCTGAGAGAAAAATGCATTGAATCCTTCAAATTCCATAAAGCTACTCAACTTTGGTATTATTTCTGGCTACTAGATTTGATTGCTGCTGGAATGTGCATGGCTGACTAACACCATGAATCATCGGTGCTCCACTAACCTAAATCAAACTGGATTTGTCCTATTTTCAGTCAGTAACAAAGTTGTTACGAGGTGTTTGCCAGCTTTCAAACTCAGTAGGTTCCTAAGCAAAATACGCATTTGTGGCTTCATTCCTAGACTTGTCTTTCCTTTTAATTATATTTTTTTTAATTTAACTTCCATTCAAGGGCAAGTTGCCGGAGTTTTCAGTCTGTTATGACTAAGACAGTTACTTCTCCTCAGATATAGAATTTTTCCTGTCTGGGGGACAGGGTAGAGGGATGGTGGGTATGGGTGCAGCTGCTCCTCTGAGAAGTCAGTAAGAGGCAATTAGCTTACCCAAGGGTTATAGGATACAGCCCCACATTTCCTCACATCCACAGCCAATCTGCCCACAGAGTTGTCTGCAATAAAGCTATTAGCAACTTCATGTTTCTAGTGCTCAGCGCCATAACACTGACCACTTTGTCCTCTTTCACTAAGTCCAGTTCTTGCCTTGAAGCCGTCATCCTGTCCTCAGACCTCATTCAATTCTGGAGATCGGGAGGCACATTTTTTTCTTCTTGACTAAAAGCTGAATAAGTGGCTTTTGCAAAAGAAAGATGCCCCTATTCATCCAAAACCTGCTGCTGTTGTAAAATATAGATTTCAGTAAAGAAATCTGAAAATATCACAATTTTTGCAATTGGTGTAAAGGAAAACAGTGCTGTATTTGGTAGAGAGCACATCAAGGGAGAATCTTTCTACAGGTGACTTCTTCCCCAGCATTTTGCTCAGAGCTGCTCTGAACTACCCAGCACCATCTCATGCACATCCTGAAGTCAGGCATTTACATTCTGTCCTGCTCACTCTATGCTGCAGCTGCAGCTAGGGTGCAGGTAGCCGAATTCATTTTTGACAGTTCAGTGTTATCCAACAATTGCCCAGCCCGATTGTCTACTCAGTCTTTGTTGGGTTTTATGCCTCATAAATTGGTATTCAGCCTGCAGCTTTAATTTTCACACCCCTGGACAGCTATTAAATGCTCATATTTCACTTTTGACATAGCTCCATTGTCTTGTTTGTGTTTCAAGAGTAAAACATGAGCAGGGACTGACATTTCTGTATTCTTTCAAGAGTGGTAACAGCTAGAGGTAGAGAAAAACATTATGCCTAATGCACTTTAATGCAGTATTGCAATGATTACAATGATTACAAAATTACAGATGTGAAGTTACTTGAAATAGTGTACAATGATTTTGGATGTGCAAAAGATTGGCAATTTTCAGGAGAAAGCCAAAAAAAAAAAAAAAAAAAAAAAAAAAGACAGAAAGAAAATGGGCAGGAAATCAAACTTACCATTCTTAAAACTACCCAAAATCTGTGGCTGTGAATCGATAAAACAGGCTTTTCTTACCTGCAATGTGTGTCTATTTATTCTGTTTTATTCATGTAACACCTTTACTATAATAATATTTTAGAATAATCTAGTAATAAGTACAATGACAAAAAGAACATCAATCACGTGTGCTTCATGCTTTCCAAACTTATATTTTAGCATCTGAAGCATAAATAATATGCCAAGTGTGGAGATTTGAAGGGGTTCGACAAATGATTTTGTCAGATTTTCCAAACCTCAAGTCTAACAGTTTATATTAATCTCCAGGGTTTTAATATAAATATGGAATCGTGACCCTAGCTCATGTCTCAGAATAATTTCCATAATCTCAGTAGAGTTCCACTAGAAATGTGTTTAACTGTTGTTTTTCATGCATCCACTTATGTGGTTCCGAATCTGCAGTGTATTATTTTGTATTCTTTACAGGAAGAGACTGAAAAGTGAAGGAAAGACAAGTAATGGAGGTCTCCTTTATATCTACTAATGCTCATACCTTATAAGTCCTTTTCTCTTACATGTTTTTACCAAAATCAGATCAAATCATTTGACTCTTTTACCAGTTTTCCAGATATAGTTGTAATTTTTTGGTGTTTTTGCCTCCTGTTTTCACGCTTGTGCCAGAACCAGCTGAAGTGCTTCTCCTGAGGCTAAATACTTTCTGCTTTCTCCTGTATTTGGCTCAACTACCTGGTCTTCAAAGATTGTAAATGTAGCAACCATGCCTGAAGGCTTTAGGCAGAAGCATCTGTCACAGAGCAGTGACCAGGCTGGAATTTTGAGTGTCATCATCACCTGCTGCACCTTTTTACCAGTCTTTTGTGCTATTTTCCCAGACTATTTGCCCAAATCTTGTTGAGACATTGCAAAATGAGTCTGTCTGCAAAAATAAGCTGCGTCTAAGTTTCGGATTTCAGCGTCCAAGAGAAAGCTTATACTTCTGAAGTACTCAGTGCAATAGTCTCTTGTGCTGTGTGATGCTTCCTCTAATATTTGCTGTTATTTGTAAAGGGTTTTGTTAAGTTGGCTATAAGAATGCCAAAGACACTTCTGTGCTATGGCAGAATGAAAAAGGGAAGTATTTCAGTAAATACTAAGAATCCATTTCCTGAGCTAGGGTTGCATAGAATCTGAATAAAGTAGCAACAATAGGTCATAGAAGAAATAATGTAACAAAACAGTTCAAACACATCTGAACATAACATTTAAACGTATATGGGTTGATCTTGTATGTTTGTGTGAATGTGTATATCTGTTTCTTACTGTCTTACCATTATGAGCTGTCATACATTTCCTAGCAGTCCTTGCATGTAGGCATATTTCAAACATCATAAGAATATAATCAAAAAAATAAACTTGCAGCCAAGAATTGAAACAAACTCAACACTAAAAGACTTGCTGAATGCTTTATACTTGGCAGAGACTATTTATTCTTCCAAGTTTTAATTACTTTTAAAAAAATGAAAGTGATACTGTATCACTGTAATCAGAAAATCTGCGCTCACTCTCCAGTTTTGCAGTTCATCTGCATGAGAAAGGAAGCAATGCTCCATCAAAGAACATCCAGTGTATTAAAAAACTCTTTTAAACTCTTTTTCCTTTTTTTTTTTTTTTTTTTTTTTGTTTCCCACAATAAAAAAAAAAAAAAAAAAGCTTCAATTAATAGAAATATTTCCATTGTGGGTTTTTGCCCTTGTGATTAACGCAGACACATGGGATGACGGAGACAGATAGATTTCAATGGCAGGCTGCAACAGCTGGTTTAATGTAGCAGTAACAACATTTTATAGCTCTAGGTGCCTGTTAATCAGTTGGTGGAATGAAAGATGTTGCTTCTCCCTGCAAATCCTGCCTTCTTGATACAGCGACAAGCTTTCTGAGCCAAATGTATCTTGGCCTACATATAGGGTTCAATTCAATCTCAAAAGTAAAACAAAGTGTCAAAGTGGATTTTTGGAAATCTTTTAGGCCAGTATTTCTGGTGAAATCCTATTTCTCTTTTGGTCTTTTACTCCTTTAATCTACAGTGAAAACCACCTACAAGTTATAATGAGCTAAATGTTCCTATCAACCAAAGCTTACTGATTTCTAAATCCAAACACAACAGAAAAATTCCTTACAGATGCTTTCATATTCGAAAACCATTGACCAGCTGTCAGTAATAGCTTTTATTCTGCAGCCATAAGAATGTCATAGAAGTCACAAGGAATAAGAGACTTAAAATATCTGCCTTTTTATTTTTTATTTCTTTTTTTTTTTTTTTTTTCTTAAGATAAATGTGCTGAGAGATCACAAGGGAGCAAATAAATTCCCATCTCTTCTGACTCTTTGTGGACAACTGAGACCTTCCTCTCTCCATAAGAAAAAATCTCTTCACATGCACTGTCTAGAACTGCTGCATCTCAATTCATAAATAATGGGAGTGTGTAAGCATGGTTAGATCAGGGTTGCTAAGCACAGACCTTCTAGGGAGAGTTGGATCTGGATCTACTGCCCAAGCAAAGATTGACTCCATAATCCCATAAATCTGCTGCTCTTCCAAAGAGTTGGATTTACAGTGCATGCTTTAACCAACTTTGTTGTATGCACTAGGAAATCCTCAGAACTACAATGAATGTGTTGAAAATACTTACAGTCTCTACAAGCTCTAGATATCTCAATTTCTGGACCTATGGCAACCTATGAAGGATGGCTCAATGCTCCTGTACTTCAGCAAAGTAAACAGATAGACAATGGACAGCAAAACCAGAAATTTTCATCAGAAATGAATCTACAATGGGAAAAGGAATCCTCAATAAGAATCTGTATAACTAAGATTTTGGAGTAGACATAAGAGAAATGCCCAGGCAGGGTACATTTTTACCACTATAATTCCCTTGTTCTCTGAAAACAGCACATTCCTGTGAGTCTGAAAAATGTCCTGGTCATTTGAGAAATAGAGTAAGGTACATAGTGCAAATAATAATAATAGAAAAAACATAGGCAATTTTTATATTTGTTTTCTTTGTATCTTAAAAAAATAAATCATTTTGACTGCCATTTTTTCAAGGCCAAGGTTTTAGTGGCAGGTTGGGAAATTCCCGCTGAAGAAAAAACCAACATATTGGAGTGAAAATATTTGCAGGTTCTTCAAAACTTCCTGCAGGAAACAAATTATGTTTTTCTTAACCTGCTGCAGCCACCACTTAATTAATTTCTCTGACTATATTTACCCATTAAATATAGCCATTGTGCCCTCTTCTCTTTATCTACAAACAGACCTCATTTTTTAATTAATGCATGTTGCAAAATTTTGCAAATACTGACGAAATTTCAAGTCCTGTACAAGTTTTCCTCCTGTATTCTTTTTGCAGCACCTTTGGGAAAAGGCATTACGCTGTTTTGCTTATTACCCAGGTTCATGTCCATTGCTTCATTTAACCACCTTTGGGATTAGTATTTCTGCTCCATTGTCTTGGGCACTCCCAGCAATTATTGTTCCCAAATGAACAATTGCAGTTATCTTGTTCATAAGGCTTCAATTAAAAGTCCTGAGGGAGGACATTGAAAGAGGTATTTTATTCCAAAAGCCTTAAAACAGTGCATAACTGCTGCATTCTGAAGAACTCCCTGCCATTCCCTCCCCATTCTTTTTCTCTTAGTCTCAGTCACTAATTCTGACATGCTCTGGAAAATTGCTTTTTATTCATGCATGTTAGATACATTAGGCATCTAACCTGTACACCTAGATTAAGAAACTACTCTGATTCTGTATCTCTGTAGGCAATGGAAAGAAAGAGTCTTACCAAGAGGGAAATGTAGGGCAGACACATATTCCCATTTCTCTGATTTGAACTCTGGAGAAGACTTCTAGTATTCATTTGAGGGTAGCAGAAGGCTGTCCAGCTCTTGGGTTATCAAACAGACAGTTCACCAGAGCTGTTGCAGAGAGCTAGACTCTAGCAGAGTCAGCCTGAAAGGGCAACGCTAGGTACTTCAAAGTCCTGTCCACAGGGGTCAGGAAGACAATACAAGCAAGTAAGACCATCTCCATTTCATTACAGAGAAATGGTTTCTTGTCCTTTTCCATTAATGAGCTGTTCCTAATTTCATTTTACTTCTGAAAAACATGTTGCTTGTACATCATGGCTCTAAGCCATGGGAATATAGAAACATAGAATCATAGAATGGTTAAGCTCGGGAAGGTCTTTAAGATCATGTAGTTCCAACTCCTCGGTATATGACGCATAGAACGAGGATACAGATCACCTGACTTGTAAAGGACTATAAAGACTGGCCTCTAAATTTAGGTATTTCATTGCCTTAATTTGGATTGTGAATATTACCTGTTCTCTCTTACCTTCATGTTACTGATCAATTCATATTTTGTGGGGAATGATGTGAATTGAGTTTTGAACCCAATTTCAAGTATACCAGTTTTTACTTTCTTTCTTTGTTTTGATTTCTGCTTTGCTGGGGGATCAGAAACCATGGAGCATGGTCTACTTCATATTATATATTATTTCATTTATATTTTGCATATCCATATTATTATAATCATTATCACTATTATAATTATTATTAAGCAGAAGTTGATCTTCTATTGCTATAGCTTCAAAATATATGTCTCTCAGAAATAATCTCCCATGGCAGTCAATCAGCATCAGAACTCTTAAAATGTAGTCAGCATCTAAGCTGAATGCTGAAACTAGGAATTTTATAAGGGTATGAAAGTTCACATTTCCATTGTTTATTAGAAATTGTTGATGTACTAAGGATCAGAAAGAAAAGGGTTTCAGCATTGTGGAGGACAGATTGCTACATATGCAAAAATAATCTAACTGCCATTGTTGAAATAAAAATGCAGCATAAAAGACTAGTTTGCTTACTGATGCTCAGCCATATTTTAAAAGGCAGATTTATGCCAATTATAAAATGATTTGGAGCAATAATAACATATCATGTGTTGCTAAAAAAGAAGTACAGAGAAGATAAAACTCACAATTTTAACGTTTTCAATCAGATTATTATTTCTTTAAAATATTTTAACTGCAAACATTCTATCAGCATGATGTCAATACGGTCATATTTTTCATCTCAGTTCTCATGTGTTTTGTTTATGACCCACAAAATTATTATACCTATCCCAACTGATTTTAATTGAATTACAAAACAAAGAGCCTTTTCTAACTTTCTAACCTTTCTGACAAACCAAAACAGGGTCAAAGAGATTTGAAGAGTCATTGAAAAATATGTTTTGATTTACTTCAGATAGACTCAGGGGAGCTTTGTTCCAGATGGTAACCTTAACCTTTTACAATAAACTGCCTATCTGTGGTAGACCCTTATTCCAATTAGATCCATATCTGTCTGATATTTTGGTGGTCAGGAATTTCCTAGTATCATGCCACCTATAATAATATATTCTGAATCATCTAGTGTGAATATATGCAACAGCAGAGGAAAGGAATTTAATTTCAGTTTCTCTCATTTTACCATGAAGGTTTTTTTAAAGTATATTTATTGTAAATACTTCAGAAAAGAACAGCAAGCAGAAAGCTAAGTGCTCACAAATAAATACTTATTTTAGCAACTTATATTTTGACACAATCACTTCATTTCCATTTTGATTTGCAATTTTTGACCATAAAGAACTGAAGGGCAGTTTTATGCTAATGGTCACTTTTAGATATGTTAAAGCCACTTGAGTGTCTAACTATGAATTGTGTGCACAAAAAGACACCAAAGTATTCATGAAGCAACAGTTGTACTAAGAATTATCTATACTTCTGGTTAGGTATCTATAGCAAATTAAATGCAGTTTGTGAAGTCCTGAAAAGAAGCACTTAATTTTATTTCATGGAATATCTAATATTGTAGGAGTCACAGCTGGTCTTATCTAGGTCATTAGCAGACCGTCTATTTCTACATAATACTGATAGACTTGACCCATGCCTTTGTTATGATACTGTAACAGACCTTCTCCAGTTAGGATGTCATATATTTTTTAAAAAGCTTGAGAGAAATTACTTCCTTCAGCACCATTCCTACTAGGCTGAATCAACTTACCTTAAATTTTCAGTAATTTTCAGGCTGGATATCCATAGATGGCTTGATGGTTTTGGCCTATTTGCAAAGGATTTGTGTAAGATGATGCAAGTATCTCTCTACAACTGCTTAAAAGGTTTATGGAGCCAGGAGGTAGTCTCTTCTCCCAAGTAACAAATGATAGGGCAAGAGGAAATGGCCTCAAGCTGCACCAGGGGAGGTTTAGACTGGATATTAGGAAAGGGTAGTCAGGCATTGGCACAGGATGCCCAGGCAAATGATGGAATCACCATCCCTGGAAGTGTTCAAAAAATGTGTAGATGAAGCCCTTAGTGACATGGTTTAGTGGTGGACTTGACAGTCTTAGGGTAACGGTTGGACTTTATGACCTTCAAGATCTTTTCCAACCTAGCTGATTCTATGATTCTACAACTAAGGAAGTAAGAGGAATGTCAATTGACTTAAATTCTCTTTAGACAGCTTAGCCTATCAGCTGGAAAATTTTATTTCTGTCAAATTTGAAAAAAAATGGTTGAAAATAATCTTACAGATGAATTTGATGAATAACAGAAAATCATTAACACATCTGAAGAAGCTCTGCTGCAAATAAAATTATCAGTCTTCCCCTTATAGAAATATTGTGTTTCAAGTTACAAGCACAATGCAAGTGCTGTTTGTAGTTTCATGTCTTCTTTTTTACATTCAGACACTGCATTATTTTTTTTAGCCAAATATTTCTGCACACTCCATTTTTGACTCTGTGTTTAAGGTGCTTCTATTTTTCTCACTTGCCTAAATTATTTTGTGAAGCTAGTGAAGAATATTTTTCATGTAAGCCATTACATCAGTGACTGTGCAAGTAATTTTTATTTAAAGAATATGCTATACTTTCATAGTTAACACATTGCATTCAAAATGTATTATAATTTTTTGGCCTGCTTTTTAGTTAACAAAAGTTTTACAGTAGCAAACATTAGTTCTTGTAGCATTTCTTTGCACGTTACATGAACTAGACTTCTTGATTTCTCAGGCACTAGCATTTCACTAGGGTTCCTGTCTTGATAAGCTGCTCTTTGGCTGGAAGAAACAAAATACACTGTGACTGAATATTGTCTGCTGCTGGCATTTGTCTCAGCTTAGTAGACATAGAACTTCACGCATAAAAAAAAAAATTTAAAAAGTCTCTATTTTTTTTATAAAGCATTTTCTCCCTCAATAATGAGCCCTTGGCATTTTCTATTTTCAGTTATGAAGATAAAGCCTTCCTTCAGACCAATTTATTAATGTTTCTAACCAGTTTTGTTTTACAGAATTGCTCTGGAATACAACCTGGCCATTAAATTTCTTCTTATTACTCTTTCAGATATAAATATTCTGTGGTGGGTTTTATACATATTTTGTTTTGTTTTGCGTATGGGTTTTTTTGTTTGGTTGGTTTGTTATTTGGTGAGTTTTGTTTTGTTTCATTTGCTTGGGGTTTTTGTTTTTGTTTGTTGTTGTGGTTTTTTTTCCTTTTTGATCCCTGTGAAATTACTATTTTTCTCTGCAAACTTAAAGAGCTGTTGGTATGGCATATTTTAAAATCACCCTACTGTCTCTCTCCTGCCTTCTGCTAAGAAAACCTTTTGAAAGCACAATGAACACATACATGTGTGAGCACCAAGTGTCTGTGGAAAAACAAGCAGTACTTCTGTCTAGCACAGAGACAGTAAGTCTGGGAAGGTGCACCCTTAATCATGGGACGCTGCTTCATCTTTCCTTGGTGACACTGGTATGACCATGTCTACTCATTATGAAACATCCCACTTCAGAGACTGCTAGTGCAAATGAACATATTCATTATATTATGGCTGTTCAGAGTGTGGTGTTTGGAAGAAGGCATGCACAGCCCTCAAACCTTCCCTTTTACAGTGAGTGAGATAGAGATACTCTATCTCACCTAATTTAAAAAAAAAATACTTGAGAGTGATTTGAATTAGGATCTAAATTTTTCTTTTTTCTTTTTTTTTTTCCTTAACTATTTCTCCAACTGCCCACAGTGATTTTCTAATGCTGAGATGAGAGTGAAGGCTAAGGTTGGCTTATCTACCTACTTAGTACCCCTCTAATAGCCTTGTAGGAGATTATAAGACATGCTCAGGTATGCATGTAAATCTCTGACGAGATTGTGTGCCTCTAGAGCAATAGCTGGAACTTTACTAGTTGGATGCACTTTAAAAGCTCTGAACATGTTAGTCATGGACTTGAGTCAAGCACCTCTAATTCCAGGTTCTAAACTTGACTGGAAACCAGATCTATATTGATCTTGACATGGAACTCAAAAGAACATTCTTGTTGCACTTAAAGAAAGTCTAGACCTAGAATTTTTTACTTGAGTTATATTTCTAGCGAAATTTCTCCTGATAATATTCATAGCCTGGATATGGATATGAGCCCTGTGGAGAAGGACTTGGGGGTGTTGGTCGATGGAAAAATGAACATGAGCTGGCACTGAAAAAGCCAGAAAGCCAACAGTATCCTGGGCTGCATCAAAAGGAACGTGACCAGCAGGTCGAGGGAGGTGATCCTGCCCCTCTACTCT
>JAOEHY010012439.1:0-40883 GCA_025447955.1 Psilopsiagon aurifrons
GTCCCTGCCCATGGCAGGGGGGTTGGAACTGGATGATCTTAAGGTCCTTTCCAACCTTAACTATTCTATGATTCTATGATTTTATAAAATTGGCCAAGCCCAATTTGAAAATCAGAAGTTGGTATTTATGGTACTAAAATTTAATTTATAGATATAATGAAGGGGTTTATTTTTTTCTCCATGTTTATCATGTTGTAGGATATTGTTTTCCTACATTAGTACCAGATGCACAGTAAAAAAATGTTTATATTTCCTCTGCTTCAACGTATCTAAGACATAATACAGCAACATATACATGTAACTTGCCGACATCTATGTGCCAACCTAAAAAGGACCATCATCCTTATTACGTTTAATTAGATCTAGGCACAACCACCAATTAAGCTGGCACTTTAATATCGAACCAAATTGTATGCAACAAATACACAACCTTAATTGAAATTAATCAGTCCTGGTTCCATTTTTTCCAAAAATAATTGTCTTTCTCATTAAAGGATTTATTTATTTTAGTTTTTACTTTTACCAATTCACTGTGAAATGCTAAAATAAACCTAGATACATGCAAAAAGGAGATGTTGGAAAAATCAGAATGTACTATGGCCTGTATTATTTATGAGTGACTAGGGACACTAGAGTGAAGGAAAAGTTTGTAGTAACAAAGCAAACCACATCTCTTATAAATATCTTGAGCTTTGAGATGCAGAGAGAATATTTTTTCAGTTGAAACATACATATCAAAGCAGGCAGAATCACATTTAATGTAGAACACGCACATCAAAGCAGGCAGAATCACATTTCTAGTCAATTCAGTATATAAAAACTCATGTAAAATCCTGCAATAGACAAAGCATGATCCAAAAGATTGTGACTTTTTAATGCTGCAGTGATTCTCATGGAAAGTCCACTCTTAGTGACTCCTTCTGGCATCGTGACATATTCATAGAGTAAGAAAAATAGCAGCTTTGAAAAATATACATCTTTCTATATACTACAGATTTGAGAAAGCACATATTCACATTGGCTGTGCTTACATTGAAAAATAAAAACTGGAAAAAAAAATCAAAATCCAGCTGTTAGTGAAGTTACTAAGAAGGCTCACAATTTTTTCCTTCTGAGCACAATCAGGTCTTTGGTTATGAAATGCCTCCTGAGTTAAAATGTACATCAGGCTGATGATTTACATTCTCAAAGAGCTCTTTCATAAAAGGGTAAAGGCACAAGTTTTAAGGTGTTTGCTTGTGGTGACGTTGGACTATTAAGGCTACAGTTTACACTGATTCAGCTCTGGTGTTACTGGCATTATAAGCACCGTGTTCAGCTCAGGTAGGACCATTAGTCCAGAGATAACAACTTTGGAATTGGTTCAGGCTCCTTTACAAACTCCTCTACATTAGAGAAAGCTGTGATTATCCATCTTCAACTTTTTATTAAAGAATAATAAAAATTCAGGTCAATCCCATAACAGCAAGACAAGAGTAGAGGGCCTTTAGAAGTATAGGGAAGCCTAAATATTTTAAAGTTTCCCTTTTTTCTTCTGTTCCTTGCCCTACAAATGGCTTCCTAAAGTGGAGGTAGAGGGAAAATATACAAGAAATACATAGAAAACTTACTTCTGGCCTAGCTTTTGAGCCATCAACCAGTTGCTCACATGTAGCCTTATCTAGGCACTTGCACAAGTGAGGGAGGAAAAGGAACAGTGCAAAACAGATAAGGAAATTAAATGGCTGGTTGCGTTCAATTTTCAGCCAAAGGGCTATTCATATACTGGAAAATAAAGATTCTCTCTGATAATCTTTTCCCAATACAGTTTAGGATTAAAAATTACTGTAATTTGGATGATGAAATCTGACTTTTAGCTATAGTAAAAATTCTAGCCACAGATCTCCAGCTTTAGTCTAAAGTTTTACCTTTTTATATTTTATCCCTAGTTTGGCAGGTTTTCTGGGCTCACAGACTGCGAATCTAAACATCTGGACCTGATTGCTTGGGGTCCTCCAAGAGCGTAAGCTGGAGCCGTTGGCAATTCTTATAGACCTCTGAACTGCCTTTTCCACTGTGAAATGCATTTGTGGTTTTCCCCTTGTCAAGGTGTGTCACAGTGGATATTGACCATTGTGCTGGTCAGCAGAATAAACCCGCGATGTTCCCTCTCTGCAGCAGGGCACAGCACCCAGTCCCAGCTGGGGTGAAAGCTGGGTGAGTGACAGCTGGTCTATTCTCCTAATCCCTTAATAACTTTGCCAGGGCTAGACAGCCATGTCAGTTTTTCCCTGCTAACTTTCCTTCAGAATAGCAGAAACAGACAAAATTTCCTGTAAAAATATATGTACATAGTAAAAATTATGTCAAAAAATAAAAAGTCTTTCCAAGACAAATGACCCACAGCATTATTACCATTGAGAGTTCAGGCATGTACTGTCATATACAAGCAAATCTGGCTTCCAGCTCTGAATGACTCACATATTAATGACTTTAACAGTTTTAACAAAATTGCAAACTTACATGGAAGGAATTCAACTGATTTCTTTCCTTCCCCTGCATCTTCTAAATCATAGAAATCAAAAACTCTGACATTGCTTCATCCAAGAATGTTTTCTTTTCTGAAATGAATATTTAGTCAACATTTATTTTTTAGAAGCCTTGTTTTTTGAGACTGAACTTGACTTCACTTACTGGCAAGTCAGCATTTACAAGGCTGCCAGCTAAAAATAACACAAGAAGAAAGAAGTCATTTGGAACAAGTCAGGGCATGACACAAGCATTAAATAAAATTCCTTGCAATATTCTATATTCATAAGAAGTTAAAGTTCATGGTCACAGAGGAAAAACACATAAAGCAGTCCAGTGAAGTAACCAACATTCTATAAACTGAAAGGCAGACTACCCCCAAATGCTCTTTTCACAGTAGCATGCAAGTATGACAATGCAAGTAAGGTGGAGCAGCTGATCAGGTGAATACTTTTTCTATGTATCCTGGTTCTGCAAGGGGATCCTGGATTTGTATTGAAGAATACAAACACTTCCTGGACTGAAGAATTTGAAGATATTGTTAAAGCTGTAGAAAACCACTGTCATGAATAAAATCACCCAAATGAGCTTCAGAATAAGCCAAGATTTATTGTATGTTCAAAGTGAGACTGAGAAGAGGTTTAGAAATCAGTTAAGACTTGAGTTCTTCTATCAGTAAAATTGATATAATAATATCTACATTAGACTGTAGCATATCACTTGCAAAGTGCTTAGAAGTTTTTAGATAAAGATTGATGTGTGAAATATTAGAACATAAATAAGCCACAACATGAAGTTTGCACATTGAGACCATTCCAAGATAGATATGGGTGAAATAACTTTTACTGAACTTCTGCTGGTGAAAAACAAAGATTCACAAGTGTCACTTCTGTGGAATCTTCCACTTAGTATACCTTCCCTAAGAAGAAATAAGTCATCATCTTGAAAATATACATTGACTATTTCTAATATTGGACATAACTATAACAGAACTATTACAAAGTCCCTTTTAATATTTTTTTTTCAGAAGAAAATTCAATTTATGGTAGCCTTCTAATAATTTACATTTCAAAATAGAGCATTCATTTAGGATCATCTTTGCCATGTGGATAAAAATTCTGCTTTTTGTCCAGCTCTGTTTCAAGATAAGAAGGGTAAGACTTTTGGACTGCACACTCAGAAAGAGCTAAGTGCTGCAGCGTATAGCTGACTGGTGTATACATAAATAATAGTGAAGAATTAAGTGGATTTTTTGAATGGACTTATTCACGTGCACACACAAACCAAGAACAGTGGCCTTTTTTGCTGCTGTTTGTGCAACACAAGTCATGGATATACAAAGCATAAATGTGCTTCTGCTATTGGGCTACCAGGTAGCTATCTCACAACAATTTGTCCCAAATTTAGTGGTTTCAAATATGTGGAATAAACATGCCATTCACCTGCCACCTCTTCCTTTATTATGCCTGTGGCTATCATACCACATTCTTCCTAATCCTCCTCCTTGGGTGGACTGTATGCACCACTTCTGGTTTGTCTCTGACTGCAGGCACCAGTGTGAGTTTTCATTCAGCAAAACTGCTTTTATTTGGCAGCATTGTAACATCTATCACAAGAATCAAGAGCGAGTCCTTTTTGCTGTTCTGCTAAGATCTTGAAACTCACTTCCTTGTGTACTGTGAGCATTTTTGACCTGAGCTAATGTGATTCTTGACCTGTCTAAGAACTCTGAGAACCAAACCATCGTCTCCTGGGAGAGGCAGGTTTAGCAAAATAATCTCAAACTCATTGAATCACCATGGCAGCAGAAAGAGATACAGATTTCCACTGAGTCAAAGGATCTACAGACTGGAGGCAATGACACAGGAAAAAAACCCCACTCTTCCCTCCCCTCCTCCATCAATACAGAAAGCGGTCTTAAAAAATACTGAGGGACTGAAAGCTGCATCATTGCAGTTGGGGGGAGGGAGAGACATCGAAAAAGGTATTTGGTTTAGAGGGAGCCCAGGGGATGTTAATCAGTATCTGTGTGCTCATGGAGGTAATGGCAGGGGATTACCCATGCACCAAATTTTCACCTAAGATACCTATCACAGGTGTTAGCTCAGATATGCTGGAGAACAGCTAAACCATCTCTGCTGGTCTGGTCCACTAATCACTCAGGGCAAGGTTGTGGCACCCTCATTAGCACATTTAAATCACACTGGCTACTGAGGAAACAAGCTACATAGCAAATAAACTGTGAAAGAATTTGGTCTGTTATCAGCTCTCCTCATATGCAGCAAAGCATTAATTGATAGAAAAGCTACACTTTGGTAAAGCTTGAATAAAACTAGCTGTTCTTGTCATAGACAGTAAAGGGGAGCATTATTTCTGCTTCAGAAGTCAGGCAAGAAAAAGGTAAGAAACTGAGGTGCTCCCCTTTCTCTAGACATCTGCTGCTTATCTGTGTGAGATCTGGGATGAAGGACTGATGGCCCACTGCCTAACCCCATGTGTCAGGTCTGCATAGGAGCCACTACACAACCTACATCTTGCCCATCTAGCTGTACAACCTGCTTCTTGCTGAACACTCAGCATCACTATTAACGTATTACTTCCAAGTCCCCATGGAATAAAACAATAATGTAAATACATCACTAGGAGTTCCTGCAGCTTGAACAGATGCACAAGAAAAGGGACAGAAAACACTCAGGGAGCCCAGTTCACCCTCCTTCCTTGCAAAGAGATGTCAGTGACACTTGCAATTCTGGAACACCAGCGAGTGCTGCTACTCACCACGATGGCTGGCCATGTCAGGGAGCAGAAACACAGGCAGAAGGAGGCCACAACTTGCAAAGGAAGGAACACATTGCAGTTTCATGTGGTGAGTATGTTCATTTTAATTGGTGGGGAACACTTTTACTCCACACCACCCACGGCTTGGGCCTGTGACTTAGTGGCACAGTCTGTCCCTACACATGCAATATGGCTCGCTTGCTTTTTATTATTTTTTAACACAACTTCACAATGAGTGATTTAACGATTTCCTTTCCTGCTTCTGAGTCTCATTTGCGCATTGGTTTCATGGTAGCTTTTTCCAATTTGAGGACCATGTTTCTCTGACACAAAATCTCTTGCAGTTTTGAGAAGGAAACTGTAGATGATTGTTTGCTGCCCTGAGCTGCTACCAGGGGCAAGCAGCTGCCTGCTTTACCTGCCTCTATTGTCAGTCCCACAGTAATGCAGGGTTAAAGAGCACTCTTCATGCATAGGGAGCACACTTATGGTAAATCCATGCTATTTTTAAACAATCACAACGAAAACTACTGTCACGTTTTCCTTGGTGCTGGCATGCAGCTGAACATTGCACAGGGTTACCCCTTGTTTTTACTGATCTTGCTTTGTTTAAACTGCTTTGGTGCATGGCTTGATGGAATGTGTGGAGCAGAAGGAAACTTTGGATTCAATGCCAGATGCCTGCTTCATTCTTCTAACCTACGGTGTTATTAAAATATTACCAACTGGTTCTCAAGATCTTTCCACTGCAACAACTTAAAAATAATTTGGATATCAGGTTTTTTGCTTACTGTTGTGTTGTGATTGTTGTCTCTGTTGTCACAAGTATGAATACCAGGTAATGGGTACCATTCATTTTTGTAGTTAGTAGTTTTCCTGGGGTGCTAGTGACAGGGGAAATGTATGCATTAAAACAAGCGTGATGGAAAGCAGCCCTCTTTATAATTTCAGTCCAGCTGCTGTATTGATGGATACAATCTTTACCACATGCTCCAGGTGGCTTCTAATGCCTGACTCCCTGCAGAAACCTCTATTTACACATCTTAAACCACTTATTGGATTTGAACAGGATTTTTCAGCCTGAGTGCAGTAACAGTGTTCACTTATGCAATATTTGTAAATCCTGGCTTTACATTTCACTCACTGGACTATCTTCAGAGGTATTTCAACAGGGTCTTTATGTGGTCTGATTCTTGCTTTTTAGTGAGATCCTGTCAACTTGTATGGCTACAAAGTGCATTGCTAAATTTATTTTCCATCATTGTCGGGGGTTTACAATGTAGTGCAACTCAATTAATCAGCCCTTGCTGAATAGTGCCTTTCTTTGTCACTAGATTTCATATAAAATTCATCTGAAAGCTTTGTATTCAAAGTTTACAAAGGTTAACCTTTATTCAGGGCATGCATCTCCAAAGGCTCTAATCAACTTGTCTACTGTTGTTTAAAACTTCACTTACTACTGTACCAGTTGCTTTGAATTATTATGTTTGAGACCTTTATTTGGTGCCTGAGTGACTGAACTAGCACACTGAAGGCTGCAAAATAAAGGGCTTTTATAATTATGGATGGGTAGAGCAGTTACTAAAGGAGATATATTCCACCTTGTCTACTGCATTACAACTGTCCACCACCCAGACATTTACTGTATACTTTGTAGCTGTGCAATAAAACTTCAAGTGTTCTCATTCCTCTAGTAATTCTGTGCACAGCCTAGATCTCATATAATGCTTAAGCGACTTAATAATAACTTAGTGTACTAATTAGTGGAGACAACAGAAGACACCCATGATTTATAGCAAATGCCCAACAGATGATTACAGTGCTGAACCACAAGTAAATCTTTTCAGCAGCAAGCCTTTACAATTAATTGAACATCAGTATACTTATTTGGCTCCTTTATATTAAAGAAAAAGGGAAAAGATGAAAAAGTTCTCTTTGAAAGGTGGACCTTATGGTAACTGCAGGTGTTTCTGCTGATAGAAGGCATTGGTATGCAGAAACAGAACCATTTCCAGATAGGATAAACTTCAATTCCCATCCTCCTTTGTTTAGCATGAAATACTATTCTCCACTTGAGTGATGTTTGCATTCCTTTCCAACACAGTTGGTTTGATTTGTGACCTGAATACAATGTCATACATACCATTATATGAAGAAACATATTTGGGATTCTTGAAGGAAGAAGAGCAAGGGGACAGCAATCTGCATTATTTCTTTGAATTTTGGAAGAAATTGCAAGTCCTTTTTCTTTTTTTTTTAAATTAAAATCTCATAAACATATTAAACACATAAATTTAACATGAATGCAAGGCAGCTGGACTGACACAACAGATCGAAGGAAACATTGGTGTTCAGAGTATTGACCCAAAAGGCTGCAAGGATTAGCATGACAGACTGTAACGGTTCCTCCCATGCCTTTACAATCTGCTGGGTCCAAAGTTCACTTTGCACAATCTCCCAAGCAGAGAATGTTCTCCAAATTAACATGTTCTCTAAAATACCTGCTAAGCTACAAACCACACTCCAACAGAACTGCTGAGGTCCATTCAGTGAGTATTAGGCAAACCAGGATATAGATAGGATGTAGAAAAGAAGCCAGCAAATAATAGGCTTGAAAATGCATCATCAGAACAATATATACAGTGGTTATGCAAATTTGCCAAAAGTATTTACATGACAGATTTGCCAGATCTCTGGTAAATGATACATAATATAATTTATAATTCACATTGAAAGAGTATTTTTGGTACTTTTAATACAGGTTATTTTTCCTCTCTTAATTGCTACAATATAAAAGATATTTGATCCCTATATGTTAAACAATAACCAGCAAGAGGATTCAAATTAGTCATCCGGCCTTTCATGGCATCACTGACTTTTTCTTGAGTCTCACTGATGCAAAAATGCCCATGCCTTCAGCTTAAATAAGGCGAACTTGGCTTTCTAAAGCGGTTTTTAATTTTCCATCTGGAACTTCTTCCAAAGAAAAGATAGTCATTGCACTTCCAGAAGGTAAAATAAAATGAAAAGTACTCTTAACCTTTCTTCTGTTTTTTCTCATTTTAGTTATAATGTTCTAAATATTATTTGAGACAAACTGAAAGATAAGGAAATCTGAAGGAGGGAAGAAGAGGAGACATGGAATCTCAAAGGCTAAAAATAATGGAAAATCCCTAACAGCTGCCTTCTTGAGAATAAATAAATAAATAATTCTTTTTTGATATATTGGAATATTGAAGACTATCCACAAAAACCATTTTTCAACCAACTCTACTGTAATCACAAGGCTGCTAATGACATGCTGCATAGCTTCAGGGCAAATCAATTAATCTGAACATCAATATCTCCATCTGTGATATGAACATAATAATTTTTCCCTTTTTCTTAATTAATTTGTAATATTCTGTCTCCTTACTTGCCAACTTGCCATCGTTGAGGACTAATTCCAGAGAGCCAGAAGGGCTGACCAGCAGGGAGGCCATGAACCCACAGAGGTCTAGCCCAAAGCATCCACGGACAGTGGAGGCCTCCCTGAGAGTGAGGTCCTGCTTACCATAAGGTAACACCATGCCAGTGAGTCCTGGGGATGAGACCTCTCACCACCACATCCAGGGAACCCAGTCCGACCCTGTGTTTTGTCCACTCACCAGTGTTGCCTGCCTTCGGCTTGGGGAGAATTTGGTCACGAGGCTATACCTAGCATCAGCTCCCTCACTGTGGTGTGAATCTGATTGAGTAGCAGAATATTTTACCCAGGATGGCCCTAAAGGCTGCCAGATGTGGAGCAATAAACTGGCTTGGCCTCTCATGAGGTACTGACTGAGAGCCCACCAAAGTTGATGGGCAGTGCTGTCACTGCAAATAAGATCCACAGCACTTCAAAAGTATTAAAGCCAATTTTACTTGGGAGTCAGCTCTTCTAGGAGTTACTTATCAGTCACTCTGCTGGCACATTGCAGTCACATTGCTATTACAGCCTACTCACAGCCCCCATTACATGACAGTTGCTTTAGAGTACAGAGCAATCCCATCACACTTACTTTATATTGACAGTTGTACGATGCCACTGTCATATCACAGATATTTCCTTGTCATAACTTAGCGACATTGTAGTCACACGACAGATAGATACTTTTTTAGAGCATACTGAATCTTTTCCATGGAAAACTCTGATAACAGCAGTCACTCACTGCTTAGCCATTTCTTACTTGTAGTTATGACTAAAACACTTTGTGGTGGTCACCTCTACTAGGTGCTTTGACTGTCATGCAAAGAACCACTGGCAAGTTGCCGTTGCTCAACACAGAACAAGTCCTGGGTCCTTAGAGCCACTTTAATGTTCAATTAAAATAGGAGTTAATTATATTTTCAGCCAACTGCATATTTTATAGATGCTTTTTAATCTCATAGCTCAAATAGTGTGGGTATTTCCTCTGGATTTTGAATTGCTATCCTTATTAAAGCTATGTGAATAATTAAACATACAATTGTTTGCATGTTTTCACAAACTAGAATTTTTCTTTCAAAAACATTTATTGCGTAATTTCTCATTATAATTTTGTAATACTTCGTAGCCACTGTTGCATGTATTTAATAAGCAGCGTATAAGTTGTGTATCGATACAGCTCAAATGGCATATTTCTGTTGACTTATTGACTGATGAGTCCAAGCAGAAGCCATGACTGCTGTTAATGTTCCTTCAGGGTTTTGAAGCAAAATATTACACTGGAAACTGAAACTGCTTTTAAGAGGCATTCCTCCACATGTCTTTATAAAGTAATCCTTTTCAAGCTATTATATCACAAGAATAGAGAAGGAAAGAAACTATATGTGGTCTAAGTGGGAGAGTTTAAACATTTGTATCAATGGAGATTTTGCAGTATTGCCATACTGTATATTTATCTGAATATTACAAAAGTTTATTTTCCTTAACTCTTTGTAACTACACACCAGCAAGCAAATTCTATCCTAATTCAAATCTGCATCAACACTCATCACCTTGAAGCCATTTCACCCCAGGACCAGGTAGTCAATGCAAGTCACTTGTCTAGTTATATAAAATTTCCCAGTGCAGAAGAAATAATAATAAAAACATCACCCACCCCAAATGATTTTCTTTGTCTTTGATACTGTAAAGAACTATTGATTCCATGAGTAAGTGTTCCATATTCCTGTCCAAATCATCTTGGGAGACAATGCATGAAGACTGGTCCTTGTCCCAGGTTCCCAAATCTACAGTTGGACTTCATTACTTATCATACACATTATAGGCGCTGGTACTTCCCTTCAGGTACTGAGTTGGATATAGCAGAATAATCTTTCCTGAGCTGTAGACAATGTTTGCTGAAGACAAATTTATGTTTCTTTTTTGAATGGTAAGACATGTGAGGAAAAGCTTGATTTTAGGTCTTTCTTTTAACAGCTTCCTTACAAAACATAATGCAGCTAGCCCTTAATTTATGTTTTCTTAATTTTAATTTTTTTTTCATCTTGATTTCCCAAACAGCTATTTGTTTGATTTAAATTATCTTGAAGATGAGTGCTGCTCATCCTCAAGGGATGTTTCTGCGTAGTCAAAGTAGAGGCTAACCATGGTGGTCATACCATCTTTGTATGGCTGTGCCAGGAGGGAGAATGATTTTTAATACAAGCTGCTATGTTGATTCTTTCCTGTATGTTGCACTGCGACATTATCTTCTAATTATGCATCTGGTACACTGATAAGCTTTTTCCCCATATGTCTGTCCCACTAAAATGTTCTTGTTTCCAAAATGAAGAGCATGCTACAAATTGTATTAAAGATTCCTAAATTGCAAAGATAAAGAATACTATCGGACACACCACCACTGATATCAGTGGAGATAATATAAACCCTGCTGATCTTCTCCTTGAAGACCAAATTTAAAAATTATAATCCCTTTGATTCTGACAGGGATCAAACATGAGTATGACAATGTCAACTGCATGGAAACTAGGTTACTTTTACAGGCAAAATCCCATTTTTACATGCAAATCCAGCACAAACCTAACAGGTTTTGTATCTGGATACTTTATAGACTGTCGACTTGTGCCAACGCTCAAAAATGACATATGTGAATGATGTGCCAGTGCAAAAGTACATTAACCAAGAATTCTGGTGCTCTGCTGATAATCTAACATTTACTCTAGTTGATACTCTTAACACTTGTACTCATTTTCAACACTGCATTACTAAAGTCTCTGGAAATAAAATTAAAAATGAAATAAATTTGAAAATGAAATAATCTTGGTGCAAAGTCAAATTAGAAAAGAATCAATAAATATTAAAATTTTAAGAAATAACCAGGGGAAAACTAGCAAATTATCCCACAGAAAGGAGATGATATTAATACAGATGAATAAGAAGCTAATCAAGAAGAGGAATCTGAACACCCACAGAGAAGTTTGCAAGCTGTCCTCATTTTTTTTCATTATTATGAATATACAGATAATATCTCATGAAAAATTATCACAAAATTCTAAACTCTACTTGTACTGCTATATGACTAAAATCATAAGCAGCCAGATTATGCAGACCTGCCAAGTGAAGGCTTCCAGTCATTTCCCTCTTCACAGCACATTGTATTCTTATACAGCAGAAGTACTCAGCATGAAGCAGATCTGCAGTTGTTCAGTGGCCTCCAGCTTTAAGATTTTTCCCAGAAAGCAACATGCAACAGATGTACATGCAGTCTTGTTTTGAGGGTTTACATTTCAGGGCAGATTTTGCACCAAACACAACCTATGTTTTCTTAGGCATCAAACACTCTCATTCAAAATTCAGACCTGAGCCTCTGAACTGCAATGTGGCTTATGCCAACTCTAAAGAAATTGTTCAGAAAGTAGATAATCCTTTCGGAATTATCTATCCCTATATACAATTTTCTGAGCACCTCAAAACAAACATATTTTTTCTCATTTTGGAGGAAAATGGGCTGAAAGCATCTGTTTTGCATGCCTCCACATTTTTTTTAATTTAAAGAGCAAAACCAGAAATATATAGCGGAACTAATATGGGCCACAGTCTTTTTACACTTCTATGTACTATCTGTAACTGGAGCAATAAAACTTTGAAAAACAAACGACCTTTTTTATGTCCACTTTTATTTGTCTACCACTCAAATAATAAAGAAAGTCTATAAAATAGTTCTACTCTGTAACTTGCGAAGTTAAATCTGACTCACCAAAATAATGAAGGAAAAATGCTCTTTTAAAAATAGATCTGGTTGTAGCTTAATTAAAGAAGTTAAATACATTCCATTGCTATGAGGCACTCCACAGGGGCACACAATTTATTATCCAGAATTAGTCACCGGGTGAAAAAAATACTTGAGTTCATTGCTTACTGTTATGGATTAAGGTAGCAGAAGTGTAGGATGCTATCAGTTTATTTTGTTGTTATTTTTAAACTGTGATAGTGATTAGTTTCAAGCAATTATAGGCAAAGATCAGAAGCTGCCTGCTTGGATTTTTTTGCTAATGCAGATCATTCAATTGTATTTCTTCTATGAATTTCAAAATATAAAAATACAGTAAAATATATGGAGTCAGTATGTTTTCATTGTTAAAAATGTTATTTCTGAATTGCTTCACCTGTGCATTGAAAACACTTTGCATGTGGGTTATTTTGAACAGTATTTTATTCATCATCTGGAATTACATGATTCATGTATGAAATGTTTATTGTACATTACTCAGGTGAAATGCCTATGTAGAGGGCCAGAATAACTGTCCTATGGTCTACAGCAAGAAAATACCAGGCAAGAGACCTGATTTCTCTCTCTAGGTGCACATACATTAATTGGATGGCTGGCTAGCACACCAAAGACATTCATGCAGTGATGGGGCATCAGGTTTGTTCATCACTGAAGGTCATTGCTCAGCCAACTTCGGCCCACGTCAGAGCGCATGCACTAGCTGGCCAAAAAAAGATGACTTCACAGGTTATGTGCAATGCAGACCTGGTTTAAGTAGTTTAATAAATAAAAATAGTTATTCTTCAGTGGATGTACAGGCTGTGTTGATGGTCTCCTGACTATTAAAAACCACTTTCTAAATCTGTCCACTATTCCAGAAGCATAAAACAACACTCCATTTACCCAAAAGCAAGAAAAAGGGGGGGTTGTCCAAGACTTTAATTTACAAATTGGAGAGTTTCTTCCTTTTGCATTATCATGATACCATAACAGTGCACTGTGGAAGTTTCCTTAGTTACATGCACAAACATGCCCAAAGCAGCCCAAAGTTTGAAAAAGACAACACAGTGATTTGCTGTTGGTTTTCCCACTCACTAGAGAAGGAGAGTGGGGTGAATCAGAGAATTCCACTGTGATTTTTTTTTTAAGTGATCTGTGAAGTACAAAACATCTGGAGATAAGAGGGACAAGTGCAAGAAGAAACATACCAAAATGTATAAGTAGGAGTTACAATGCAGATTTTAAACTCATGGTAGTATCGTATGCAGAAAAAAAAATAACAATTGTGAGTCCAAGAGGAAGTATAAAGTTACTGAGCCAAACGTGCCAAGATGGAAATAATCAAAACAGAAGCTGGTATGCACTAACTCAATGCAGAAATTATTCAGAGCCTGAAAAAGGGCAGAAGAATTATCACAGAATTACAGAATAGTTGAGGCTGGAAGGGACCTCTGGACGTCCTCTAGTCCAGCCCTCCTGCTGAAGTAGAACGGTAAGTTGCTGAACGTGTGAACTACAAAAAAAAAAGAGCACTAGTTACATCAGAAATCATTAAATGGAAATCTCAAGGAATAGCACAAGCATGACAAATTACATGGCAAAAAATCAAGACCAGAAATGGCTGGTGCATACAGATGATGTGTCATAATGGTTTCTGCCTACAGTGAAGGATTTTGCTTTGCCAACATCTACCTTCTGACTCCACCAAAAATTCATTACATTCCAGAAATACGTGATTGGATCACATAAAGGTCATGATTATCTGCTGAGCCAAATGGGAAATGCAGATGAGACACCAGTTTCCTTTGATGAGACATCCAAAAACATCACTGAAGAAATAGGCACAAAATCCGTCATCATCAAAACTTTGGGGAATGAAAAAATGTGCATTACTGTAATGCTGGCAGTGTTAGCAGATGGTATAAAATTGCCACCGTATGTGATCTTGAAGCGGAAAACAATACTGAAGGACCAGCTGCCTCCTGGAATAATTGTTAGGTGTCAAACCCAAGGATGGATGTCTTCAGACTTAATGAGGGATTGGTTGTACTTCGTTTGGAACATGAGACCAGGTGTGCTGGTATGCAAAAGGAGAATGTTTGTCCTAGGTGCATTCAAAGGGTATCGAATATCAGCAATGAAGAATATGATTGGAGAAATGAATGCTGCTCTTGCAGTGGTACCAGGAGGAATGTCAGAACTGCAGGTGCCTGATGTAGTAGAGAACAAGCCCTTTAAAGAGTGTTTGTAGCCCTTATGGCTCTTGGCAGGGGATCCTGCTGTAACCCCTACTGGGAAGATAAAGAAGACCTAGAGCAGCACTGCTTTGTCATTGGATTAAGACAGCATGGGATCAGATAAATACAGAAGTTGTCAGTGTATGGTTTAGAAAGTACTGTGCTTCAAATTCCACGAGAGGGGCCAATGATGATTTGAGTTCAAAGAAGCTGAATGGTGAAGACGCTAGAAGTGAGGAAGAAATTGAAGAGGGTGAAGGTAGTGACTGTGATGGATATAATGGTGACAGATGAGAAATCTAACCTGCAGTAGTAACAAACCATAACAGAAGAAAATAGATGAAAATTAGGTAAATCACTAGTGAAAAGTTTCTATCCTTATTGTATGCTGGTTACAGATATGAAATAAATTTTTTACAGCCTTTTTCATTAGGGATATTATTTTAAATTCAACATCATTGTCCCTGGGTAATATGAGATATTGTCTACAACTTGAAAATGCTGGGGAATCGTTTTAACAGACAATGTTCTGAGAAAGCACTATTAGATGAGGAAATCTGAGGAGCTAGCAAAAGCAATTTCTCTCCAAACTATTTACCAATCTGTTATGTAAATAGAACATTTGTCAGATTATTAAAAAAAAAAGGCAGCCAACAAACAAACCACTTTTCAAGTGGTACTGCTATGAGACTGAATGATAAATTCCCCAAGCTCAGCAAAGACAAGGAGGAGGATCTGTACTGAATAAAGGTTCAAAGTCCGGCCTATTGTTTTTATTTCAGTGTTGACATTTAGCAAAACCCAAGGAAATAACCCAAATATTGCTTTGGCAACACTCCAAGTGAGACACAAAAAAGCAGGCCAGCCTGGCTCTTCACACTCAACCCCAAAATCAACAGAGCTGCCCTCGTACATCGCCAGATCTGAAAATTTGTAGATCTGGAGAATCTTAAGAGATGTTCACAAATCAGGCTGCTCCAGAGCAGCTTGAGAAGGACATCACCTCCAAGGCTTTGATCCTCACTGGTACCTAGACAAAAGAGTTCCAGCTCTTGTGTCTTCCCTTACTGTAATGACCCTGTGGTCTACAAGCAGTAAATTTAGAAGGTTAGAGCTGAAAGAAGAGAACTTCTGCCCCCAGAAATCAATAGCAAGGCACATCCCAAAGCTGTGCTATCAAAAAGTTGAAAAACCAGTGGCCAACTTGGGATTCAACACATATCTCTGCTTGGGAAAGAATTGTGAGGAAGCAGCCTGCAGCAGAGAGCACTGTGCTGAAAAAAACAAGAGACAGAGATACCACCAACAAGGTCAAGAAAAGGCAGGCATGAGCCAACAAAGTCTTTCTACCGAGTTCAGTGTGGTTTGGGTCACATCCCTTGCAAATACATTCAATCTCAAAGGCAGCAGTGGAAAACTTGATTCTTCAATATAGCCTCTTTTTTGTTGTCGTTGTTTTAAATTTTCCCAAGCTAAAGGTTTCCAGGTATACAGTGCTTTTCTTGTTGCTGTGTGGAGGAGACCAACGGACTTTTGCTGTGAAATACACTTGTGTTATAACTGGTTCCCCAGAACATTTATTTCTTCAGCTATATATTGCCTTATTTATCCATTCTTATCAGCTTTTCATTTGTTTTTTCTAAACATTGGTGCTGACTATACAGAAGCCAAGAAAATTCAAGGCAGTTTCCAAAGCTGATCATTTTTTGTTTCTTTTTGTAATGAAGACTCCAAACCAGCACTGATGATTTAAAAATGTATGTCTACAGTTTATAAGCAAATCGACTTCCCTGCCATTCTGTGATGGAGCCTTAGAAATCACACAAAGCCTGCCACTATTTTTCAAATACCTAATAAATCTGGTTCAATGATTTTCTGACAATTCTCCACCAAAATCATTCAGGCAGACTGAGTCCCTCTTAAAAAAGAAAAAAAAAAAAAAAAAGAAGTAAAAAACCAATGCTGTATGGATTCAATTTTGAGTCAATAAATTGTTGATTAATCTGGAGCATGGTGTGTATAAACTCAGGCTTAGCTGTAATGGTAATCATCTCCAGAGTGCCATACAGCTGCATGCTTTCATTTCACACCAAGGGAGCAAGGATTAAATCCCTAATGGAGAAGACATACAAACAGTTTTAGTCCCTGCAACAAGCATGGTCCCCATGGCAGCATATCTGTGTATACAGCATGCGAATGTGTGGAGATGAAGGAGGTACTGGTTAAAAAAAATAATAATAATCTTCACAAGGTGAATGATGCTGCACATAGGGCAACAGAAATGGGGAAGGGAGAAACTTAAGAGGAGCAGGGAAGTAAGCTTAGCAGGTTGCATTGCTGTTGGTTAAGCATCTACACCAGCCACACTCAGGTGGCATAGCATAAAATATCTCTCCTGCTCTGAGTGACAACATATGTACAGTGACAGTCTGAGACAGTGAGACATTATCTGCAGGCTGCTGATACCCACAAACTCCTAACAACTATGCCTGTTCATTAGTTCGCTGCCCTATTAGGTGGTTCTGTAAAACGTGGTTTTACCCGGACCCTTATTTTCCACCACATAACCTTCCCAAAGCTGTCCCCAAATCTCTACTATAGAAGTGTTCTAAAAAATCTCTAATATAACAATGTATTTGTAAAGCTTTCTTTTTTTCTTAGAGAATTTTAATCCCATTTATTGATAACTAGCTTTTAAAATGACATTTTTCCTTGCTGCATTTAGCTTAGTCCAAGGGGGGGGGAGAATAAAGAAAGATGCCAGATGTCACAGGGCCAATAAGCAGGTGGGCCGAAGCTTCTGTACCAATTCAAACTGGCACTGCATCAAACCTGGTGGGTATAACCTTTAATTCAGTGCTTCCCTGGCACCAGATCTAGTGCCATCTGCTTAGCTTTGCTAAGCTGTGCTTGTTTCTGTGCAGGGACGATGCCAACAATGCAAACTGTCTCCTACATGTGCAGGGAATCATCAGTGCAACTAGATTTTCAAGACCCATATGGTGGCATCTGCAAATGTACACTGTCAGCATTGCTACTCATACCACCCTTCGTGTTTAAGAATGGAAGGAGAGAGCCCTGCTTTGCAATTCACATCAAGATGAAGGGATATTCTTTTCCTCTGTGCTCTTGTTCTTAAGGGCAACTCTGGGACATGTAGCTTTTAGAGAGGAAGCAGTTTAGAAATCAGAAATAGGAACTAAGGGAAATAAGTAACATTTGGGAAAAAAATAATTTTGTGAAAACCCCCTTAACTCATTGCCTGAAAGCTTCCACAGTGAAGTTAAAGCCAAAAAATCACTGAATCATAGGATCAGCTAGGTTGGACAAGACTGTATCTTGGCTATGAAATGGATTTAGTTCCCACCAGTAACCCCAAGACATAGACACTTCCATGTGTCAGGAATGGATACCACCCTATTGCCTCTTCTTCATGAGGCAGTACCTCACCACAAAGACATCAGTTCAGAGTCAGGATAGGTAGAGCCTGGTTCCAGCACAGATATTTTGGTGCTTATTTTGGACATTAAGGAGAATGGCTACTGATGCAGAATAGGGGGGAAATGTTGAATTTATTTGCAATGATGAATACACCCAGAGCTATTGAAATTCACGTCACGCCCTTCAACTTAAGTTTCTCTTAGAGAGCAGCAATACCTTCCAATTGCATGGATAGGGGAGCACAAGGAGCCATGGCCAGCTCCTCTTTTCCTCTCCCCTGCCTGTAGACAAACATCCCAAGAGTGCAGGCTTTGCAGGTGCTTTGTTGAGCTGGCAGGTGTGTGCGGCATTTGGAAGGGAAGGGCAGAGAAACACCGTTCTTGCTCATACCTCCAAGCATCAGCTTGGCATTTTCCACTCCTTCATAATTTGGCCACTCAGACACTGCCGCTAGATCTAATATGTTACAACCTATCACCAATGTCAGTAAGCAAGATCCTGACACATTGCTCTGCCAACCATCATCAAAACACCTCTGTGTGGTCAGGAAAAGTACATGTTGACCGCAAAGAGTGGTTTCCCTTACTGCAAAATGATTAATCACTCTCACAGAAGGCCAGAAAAATTTTCACTGAAGAGCTCGAACAAAGCCGCTTTCTTTGGATTGCAGACGCTGCTGTGGAAAGGTTAAATATAAATAAAAGGGTTTTTTTAAGTGGAATAATTTTCCACATTTGATTTCACAGAAATTTTCTGTTGATCCAACAGTCTTCAAAAAAATCACATTTATATAAAGCATAACTCTATCTGACAGTGTGGCTTTAATGCAAGTCCTTCTTCCCTTGCTCCATGTTTCTCTGATCCCCAATTAGTTCTGCAACATTTTTAAACAAGCAGTTTGGGAATTATGATGCCTGCTGCCATTTTCCTTTGAAACCTCAAGCAATTCTCTATTCCTACAATAACATGGGCTTCCCTTTCCTTCTCCCTCAGTGTCATTGCCCTCCCAGTGTATGAGCAGTGTAGATCTCTTTGGGTCAAAGACGGCGTAGAAATGATTCTTAATTCACAGGAAAGTTATGAAACTTCACTAATTCATGGCTTAATTTCAAGACGTTTGGATAGAACATGTAGCAAACTATGCCAATATCACTTGAAAAAAAATAATTAAATAATTCTACCAGCTAGGTTGCCTTGCCTTTATTTAGTGTAAGACAACTGATCAGCACCAAACACAGCTGCAAATCGTGTTACTGGTAATGAATGAGAACTTTTTTATTGCTGTTATGAACTTGCAGATAGCTTTAGACTGTGACCTTTAAATCACACTAGTCCAAAACTGCCTTTTCTTTATTATTTTTACACTCCATATGTTCCTTTCCTTGACATTCTATCTTCCCAAAATTATAATTAAAGATTATAACTAATAGAAATTAAAACTTCCTTTATGGAAAGGCCAGTCTCTTTTGGGAGAAAGATATAAGTAGAAGGAAGATTTATTTATTCTTCTGATACATTAACAGAGAATTCATGCCACAGTAATCTAGCTCTGAGTGTTAGACTACATTTTTTTCCCCTGAAAGAGTTCATAATGAGTGGTATACAATCTGCATGGAATTTCTGAAGGTTTCTGCCTCCTCTGCACTTCCACAAATAGGCAAACCAGAAAAAAATTCACACTTGTTGCAAGTTTGATACAGATGCTGCTGGTGCATTGCAGAAATGGTTAATTGCCCAAATCCACTGCTTGCACTGTTTAGCAGCATTTTTGTTTTTCAAAAGAAAGATTACTTGCAAATACTCCCTCTTGTGATCAAAGCTAGAAAACCAATGGAATCATTTCCCACTGGTTCAAATGTTTCTGACTGACATTGCTCAAGTATTACAAACAGCCTGCATACAGGATTTTTAAGCCCTTCCATTATTTGGTCTTGTAAAGATGATGGTTGCCTTTCAGAGGCACTGAAAAGAGGTCTCATTCATCTTTTGATGAGACACTGCATATGCTGAACTTCATATTTCATTTCATTACTCACCTGAAGACAACATATTTAAAACAACATTCAAAAGGACATATTCTTTTCTCCATTCCCAGTTGATAAGTCAATATGCAAAAATTGCAGAGATTGGTGAGTCTTCAAGGAAGTAAAGAGCATTTCAAACAACAACAGCAAAGTTCCTTTTTTTCATCTCAGTTTCTTCACTAAGTTAAAAAAATATAATTTTTTTGGACATAAATTCTTTCAACCTTGAATTTCACCCATTGACCAAGGGTATCTGCTGGACATTATGAGGTTAACAATATAGAACCTGCCTTAGACTTTCCAGAAGACTGAATAAAATGTATATAGTATATAAAAAATGAAAACAAAATACATAATCCATGTTATAAAGGGTGGTTTAGCTGCCTTTTTCTGCCTAGCCTAAAGGAGATGTTGGCCTTAGAAAATGCATTTGAGCCCCAAGAAGTGAGACCTGAGTCCTCATGCAGAAAATCCAAGTTTGTGAAAATCCAGACATATCTCTTAACTGATATTTATTTTTCACAAAAATGTTAATTAGGCTCTTAAGTCTTCTTTGTGCAGAGTTAAGTCTTACATTTTAATGTCCTGATATTTCACTGAGAATTTACTATTGCAATGTTACTCAATGCTTACCACAATGCCCACTAGAAGCGTTCCACCATTGATTTTGTCCTATCAGTCATTGTGCAAGAGGAAGAACACTTCACAGATGAAGTATGAGGAAAGGTGGAGCACGCAGTTTGAAGAAGAGAAAATGTTGATTAGAGAAAAAATGAAAGAAATTAGAAATTAAGAACTTTGACTCACTTTTATGCAATTTTACAGAGATTTGGTTGCCCTATTCAGCTAGCCAAGGTAAATTAAGAGGAACTATGACTGCTTATGCATTTCTATGTGGGGACCAAAAACATGAATACACCTGGATTTGCTTCTGTTTCTAATAAGTACCACATGAAATGTACATTCACTGTTGCACAGTCAGCAGAGACCCTCTACCCTGAGCTATGACAGACCATGTCTCTGGAGGATCCCAGCCCTATATGTCATGCTTAAGACCTAGATTCTGCAAAAGTTTCTGTTCATGCTTCTGTGAGCCCTAGCACAAACTACTGCTGACCCTTCACGCTGATCACTCATTGGTATCTACTGGACATCTCAAAAGTTTGTTTTTTTTCCCCAAGACATATTTATTTATTGCTTTGGTTTAAGTATGTCTTTCACACTCTTCTTGCACTCAGGTCTATTTTACTTCAGGCATCAACAAACAGGGGTCTTTTTCTAGGGAAGTTTTTTGCACCTCTGAAACTGTTTCTGAACTTTCTTCTGGATGCGCTTACACATACTGCTGCATCACTCAAATCAATAAAAGCTTTTGTACAGTTTTATTCATACATATCTACACCACTTGAATACCAATCTATATCTAAACCTATAAAGAAACACTCATGGCTTGACCAGTTTGCTTCCAGGGTCCTCAAGGCTCTGTAATGTCACATACTTCAGAGTAAGAAATGATCAACAGAACATGCCCCCAGTATTTTGGTTCATCTCACTTGATTATGTCAAGACGTTCATATAAGATTATTTATTTCTTTTCTGTCAGCAACAGCTTAACCTTGGATTGTCTTAGCTTTCAAACATAAAAAAACCCCAACCACATATAATGCAAGTAGAATAGAGCAGACAAGGAGAGACCCCTTGGCCGAAGCTGTGCTGGAGCACCAGACTGGCATTTCACAGTAAACAATGGCTGTGGTAAAACCCTTTAGTGTTTTTCACACTCTGCTGAATGCCGTTCGAGTGCATTTTCTTCAGGGGCATTATAAAACACATGCAAGAAGCAGTGTCTGGGTTTTGTGAGTTTGGAGGACAGCAAGGCTGGCTCTCTGTAAGCAGGGCTGACCTTACTAAAGCACTTACTCTGGCATACCAGGGGGTGAATAATCTGAGAGACAGGCATACAGCACATATAAATAAATGAATACATATTCCTCCACACAGAGGAATATGAAAATTCCCATGCAGGATATGCCTTTTGCAACACATTAACCCTTTCTGCAGAGAATTTATGGACAAAGAAGTTGTGTTGATAGCTCCAGTCATCTGTGCTAGCTCTGCCATAACTTCATCCATGTGGAGTGAACTATGTCTTCAGCAATGTCTGGAATGTTCCCACATCTGTTTAATTTATTTCAGAAGTGCCAGCAGTGTCACAAAATTGTTCATCTATACAGCCTTGTACAGGGTCTCAAGTTCTAATAAATATTACTACTTAATAATCAGTGACATTCATTTTTGTATGTTTAAACTGATTAAACACAATGAGAAACAACAGAGACAAGAAAAGTATAATCCCCATTGCTGTTGCATTCCCACTTAAACAGATGTTTCCTTTCCTTGTTTTATAGACTGGAAGAGGTAAATTAGTTGCAGAGTTTGACAACACATTTTTTACAGCAGCTTACAAACTACTTAAAATCACTAAGCAGGAGTATTAGCATCGCATTTGCTCTAGGGCTACTATGGTGGTGAAAAAGGCTTACAGGCATTTCCCTAAAGCCCATGAATGATTCAAAACCACTTAATATGCAAAATCATATATATATATATATATATATATGCCCTCTCTCAGATATTACATGCTATGCCTATCTGTGAGAAGAAATACCCACCATCATCTAAAGTATAGTCTTTATTTTTATTGAGTACTATTCCAGCTCTGAATGGGATCAAGTTGCCAACCACTCTAGAAACATATAAACTCTGTTCTCAGAGTATTTATACTAGGATTGTAAATCAAAAAGGCAAAAGGAAGATAGAGCCAATAAACAAGAGTACTAGAAAACCAGGAGAGGCTGTAGTGTCTTAGCATGAGATGCTTAGCCACTGCCAGTTTTTAGACAACCAGGTATATACAGACCTTAAGAGAGTGTGATTGCATTTTTATATCTTTCCTAGATGGCAAAACTAGTCCCTGTTTATTAAAATCATAACCATGCCTCACACTGGCATGCTTTCTGTCCTCTCCTCAAAAGAATAATGGCTACCAACCCACCCTAGGAACCAAAATATTAGCAGAAAAATATTTGGTGTGAAGAATGCACCTCACAAAGTGAAATTTTTGAAGTGTAGGTGCATTGCCAAACTATTATAGGCAAACATTGAAAAGCACAGAGTGAATATACATGGTAGATTCCCATTCTCCCAAAATGCACATCTTTCTAGGAAGAATTCGCAAAGCCTCCTATTTAGTTCCTGGCCTCACATGCAGCACATGTTGGGCTAGGTTGTATAGCAGACTTTGAAGATGGAAACACATGAGCAAATATACAAAGGTCAGGCCAATTAGTAGGAGTTTCCATGGAGGCAAACAACCAATTTCTGGTAAGCATGAATAAGGAAAGATTTGGGCTGAGGAAAAAGTGAAATACAGTTCTTTTGAAGATGGTTGCAGTATTCTGGGAAATAATTACTCTCCCCATTTCCTGCAAACTCAGGTTTTCATGACCTTTGGTGGAGCTAGTGAAAGGAAAATCTATCCTGCTGCAACTTCAAAAGCCCTGCTGCATGGTAGTGATACTTACATGGTGGCAAGGACTAGCTGGTTTATTACCCTGAACACTCATAAGAAGCAAAAATGCTCTTAGCTCAAAAGATGGAATCAAGGATTAGTAACACCCAGGCTGCACATATCCTGAACTATATGAGAGAAACCATAGCTGCGGAGACAAACCAGACCAGAGAGTTCCCTATTACGGAAGTGGAATCAATGTCTTCTTTTTCTCTCAGACCAAAAGTTTCCCACACTGAACAATGAATACTCTTTTTTAATACTTTTGTCTTTCCCAACTTTGGAACTCCAGGATAGCCCTAAATAACATACAGAAAAGGGAAAGTCTCTGCATTGCATGTAAGAAGTTGAATGCAAGGAGACGCTGTGGAAGCATAGAAGAATAATTAAGGCCTATTAGGGGATGGCATCAAGACTTACCATTCTGTCCTACCTACCTGAAGGTCTGCATTATCCTATTACAATATGCTTTTGAGAAAGATGCAGGAGACAAAATATCTGTTCCTCGCAGCAGAAGCTTCATGTCCATGACAATGCAACTGCATGAATGAGCAGATGAAAAGTTTGGGACACGAGATACATCAGCAGAAAGTTAACACCACTTAGGAAGTCTGTGGAACAGAAATTCAGGAGAGCCATGCAGCAGAAGAATACCATCTTAAAAGGGAGAACTGATGAAAAGCATTGTTGAAGTTACATCAGGAACACAAGGACAGGAAAGTCCTGGCCCAGCTAGCGCAAACCAGTACATTGGTAAATCTGCCTTAATCTATACCAACTCTGGATTTGAATTTGATATCACGTCTAAAAGAAAAGCAAAGAATAAATAACATTTCATTGGTTTGAATAAAAATATAATACTCAGGAGATGAAAATGGAAATCTGACTGAAACAAACCTGTCCCACAGGAGATTAAATATAGATCACATACCTGCAATTTAAATTTCAAACCCTGAAATGGCTCTAGCACTGCCAGCACAAGGCCTGAGAAATCTGCAGTGCTCTACATGAAACTCTCTTACAGCTGTACAGATTTCTATCCAAAGAGAAGCAAAAGTGAGAGGAAAAGAAAGTGAAGTACACTGTGGATATAGTTCCAAGACAAGGCCAAACAATCACCTGCAAATGATTTAGAAAAAAAACCCCAAACACAACAATGATAATGACAAAACAGGAAAAGAAATAGAAAAGCAGTTAAGTGGTGCACTCTGAAATGTCTCCGCTGAATTATGATAAGTATGTATTAGCTGCAGTATGTTTATCTATGTTCACAAGAGAGGATTAGCTGCAAACATTCTTCTGAGATAAACCAGAAATATCTGGTGCTGGCACCGTTAAATTTTTGTGATATGCAGGTGTTTGGAGTATATGAACAGCTTCCTCAGTGGTTTTGATCCAGGTATTTCCATTGAGAGAATTTTTATGCACTAAATGCTACGAGGTACATAGAATAATGGAAATGCTCCATGCATCTAGCAAAAAATAGCTTTATACACATTGAAGCTTAAAATAGTTTTGTGGGTTAAGGCCAATGAATGTAAACACTCACACTGTCAGAAAATCTTGGGGCCAGTGAATTTTACTCACTTTTAGCTGGCAGGCACCCCCACAGGCAATGGCTCTTGCAGATGGACAAGAGTGTAGCTACCCCATTTCTAATAGCAGGGAAGGCAGGGTATGAGCAGGGATTTAGGGTCCCTGGAGATGCAGTTCTGGGTAGAAGAGTAGGTGAAAACAGTCCTCCACAGTGTCTGGTATCTTTGTAATGCACTCGTGCTGTACCAGAGCTCTTCATACCAATCCACAACCATTTCTGCACTGCTCTAAATGGCCTCATGCCAAGTTGAGACCTGCTGTTTGTCACCTCTCACCTCTACTTGTTCTCAAAGCTCTTCAGATCAGCTATCCCCCAAGAGCCCAACTTCCCTAACCCTCTTAATGAGACAGGGCATTAAGATTTCTCCAGTGACTTTGAAAGACATCCACTTTTTTCTGTTTGGAGTCTTTTCTGATGTCCACTGCACCCTTACTGCCCTAAATGTCATGGCTGTAATTTAGTGGTGATTTAGGTGTTTATTTCAGAAGTGGTGCTCTATATGATATCTAAACTGTAGGCATAATTTTGGTAACTAAATTCAGCAGAGTTGGATGCCAACTTAGACACCTGAAGAGGAGACTAAGTTACACAAAACCCCTGAAATTTTACAACTGCACGTTTTTAACCTCTCCGGTTTTCATCATAAAGTAACATTTTCCAGTTAAATGATCTTCCCAAGTAAGTCATTTCCTACATCAGCAAACCTGATTTTCCTATCATTTACCAGCATTCCATTTTGTCAAATTGCTTACTATTGTAAATTGTGCCTCTCCTGCAGTTCCTGCTGTCCTGTAACCTCTTGGTCTATGCCTAAAATGTGGGGAGAGATCTGCACCTTCAGACTGACTCATGTGCAAGGCCACTACCTAGTTTTACTGAGAGATCACTGCATGGTTTTAATCTTGATCTTGTCTGCTGAAAGCCACATTCTCAGCCCCTATGCAAAGTGACCTATTTCATGAAATTTCCAGTGTTTCAGATGTAGGTTTTTTTTAAAATCTTCACGTCAGTGTTTCATTTTCTGAAACTTATCATTGTTTTCTACGGTGCAATGACACACCAACTATTTAAGTATATGCACCCTCCCTCCACCGCAATTGCCTTTCAGCACAGATGATTCACACTGGAATCCCGTATTATCCATAAGTTCTCATAGGTATTTCATGCCAAGCAGCCATGCAAATGCATTTCATTTTTGTTTTCTTCAGCTCTCACAGTTAATTCCTCTTTGCAGTTGTGTAACTTCCAGCTGAAGTCATAAAGGATTTTTTGGCACTAACCTTGAGATGAAGGGAAAGAAGTACATTTTAAAGCATTGAAGATTACAACTTATTGATAGGTTCCAGTGAACTATGGATCTACTCCTGTATCCCTTGAGTTAACATGATTTTTATTTCTGGCTACAGTTGGAAGTCTGTGTGCCCTTCACTCACTGTAAAGCTAGAAGCACTAAAATTTCAGAATAATAATTTCCATTGAGTAATACACCTAAAGTGAACAAAGATTTACTTACACTAACTACAAAGCAAGAATACCCATATATTATCACCTCAAGGTAGAGGTCTAACACACTTAATTTGTTCATTATTAAAAGAGCAGATTTGCCAGTGCTGCCAGAAACTGTAAAGAACTATGGTCACACCACACAGAAGACTTATATCTTCCTGACTTTTATGCTGAATGCCGCAAAACCAACAAAAAAATACAAGTGCAACACACAGAAATACAGCATTGGAATACTCCGTTATGCATCTTAAAATGACAGGCCAGAATAAAATTACTGCAAAAATCAGATAGTTAAGCAAAACTAAAACAGCAGCCCAGATTTCTCTGTAGTCTTAATTCTGCAAACAATTTCAGCATGTCCTTTAGTCCTTCCATGCTAAGCACAGCACTTGAACAAACATTTAACTGTAGGCCACTGCCAAGTGTTTCAGTGAACAGGAATGGATATTGGGCTTGAGATCCAAACTAACAGAACAACAAAACCAACAGATACTCACTCTGCACAAGATCTTGAGACTATCAAGCCAAACAATTCTCTCCTCTTCATGTAGTCTGTGCTAAAAAGTCCTCTGTAAGTCTGTAAAAGATCTTACCAACCCATTGGGTCTTACCAACTGCTATGGGTTAGAATAATGTCATATAAAATGATATATAAATATTCAAAACGTTCTAAAAAACTTTAAAATAAACATGTTGGGTTTTTTTGGTGTTTTCATTTGGGTTTTTTTTTCACTCTTGTACTTCCATGAGAACTCTCCAGTCCCAGGAAATGTCAAGACTTTATTCTGTAATTATCTGACAACTTTTCATTCCCAGTTTTGCTCTCGTGTACAGCCTGGTCTGCTCCTATTAGCCTTTAAACAGTTTTGTCATATTCCCAAACAGACCCTTCACTTCCTGTTTTTTCATTCTCCTGATAGACATTAACATGCTTCCTCCCAGTCTTTTCTACCCATGAGGTAAACACAGCAAGATCTTCTAGTCTCCTATAAAAACAATCCATCCTTTCCGTCAACAGTCATTACTTCCATTTGAATTCACTTTTCCTTAAATAGGTGATCAGAACTGCAAAAACCTCCCTATATGCTCATATTAATATCTTTAGGCTGAGACATGAGGGATCAGATGATATATCTGAGGACTTCGCTTGCCACTTTCTCAGAAGCAGATGCATCTTGGATGGCCCAGATGCATCCTGAAAATGAGGGTAACTTGGTTCCTCTCCTCTTCTGCCATTTCCTCCCATTGAATACATTAGAGTTCTTTCTGGTTGACCTTGCACATTTTGCTATTGAATTACAATTCTTTTCTACTGTTTCAGCCCTTTAAGTAACACAGATCTTCCTGCATTGTATTTCGATCCTCTCCATATTGACAAAACTTCCGATTTTGTCTCATTACCACACTGCCACTTTTTATGTCTTTGTCATTACTGGGGCTATTAAGGAAAGGTATGGGCAGAGGAACTGGTTACCAGAGGGAAAGGAACACATTTACTGTGCAGCAGCTGCCCACATGCACCCTCCTACCTTTAGCGAAAGAGGAGCTGTCTCCTATTTATCACAGGTTCTGAAGGGCGATTATGTTCAGAGGCATAGTTACTGAGCTTAAGCTGTAAACTCACACTCTAGCCCATGACAGTCATGACAATTGATTAGGTGTCCTTATTATGTCCTTAATGATCCCTCAAGACTTCAGAGTACCTCCTTCCAGCCTGATGATCCCCTTTAAGAACAAGCCATTGCATGATTATCTTGCCCTCAGTCAGCTCTTTACCTATTTTGTAAGTTCCCTGCTAATCCTCATCCTCTCTAGTGTAATTAGTAAATTCCAGTGGAGTACTACATTAGATGCCTTACTGAAGTCCAAGCAGGTTTGACCTACCTTACTTCCTAGTTAAGTAACACAGTTAATTTACTGAATAATGATACCAAGTTTGTTCTGGTAAATACAAGTTGCATTTTAGCTCCCTCTGTATCTTTCTTTATGCTTTCCTTCCAAATTTATTCCAAACTATATGCACTGATGAGGTAAAGCTCACTAACCTGTACTTACCTGGATCACTTTTTCTTCTTTCTAATTAGAGGTTCGTATTTCCTGTTCTCCACTCATAATCTCCACTTTTAAAAATAATATCTAAAAATAATAGCTAACAAACTCCATTTATTTTATATGGCATTGATGATTATGTGAACATTTTTTCCTATGCTTGATGATATTAAACTTTTTGGGTTTTGATTCTCTCTCAAAATGTAGGGATTTCAGATTCTCTTCTCTTCCCTTGCATATTTTGATTAGTTTATCAAGACAAATAAGTTTTCAACATCTTCAATCTTGGCAAAAAGTGGGAAAAAATAATTCAGTTTGCTTTTGAGCCATAACAAAATCTTCACCCATCCACCCCTGCAAAGAAGTATGACTTTATTCACTGTTCCTTTGTTAGCTTTACTGCTTTTTAATAGACCTTCTGCTATTACACAGAATCACAGAACACCAGGTTGGAAGGGACATTGAGGATCATCTGGTCCAAATTTCTTGGCAAAAGAGCAGCCTAGACAGGATGGCCCAGCACCCTGTCCAACTGAAACTTAAAAATGTCCAATATTGAGAAATCCAAAATAATTTATGTTAATATACAATAATCTTTCCTTGGGGAGGTTATTCCAATGGCTGATTGTACTCATTGCGAAAAATTTTCCTTTGTGTCCAATTGGAATCTCCCTCATCTTTTCCATGTGACTCCTCGTAAAAAGAGTATCTGTGTTCTTTGTAGCTACCCTTTAATACTGGATCACAGTGACAAGGCCTCCCCTGAGCCTCCTTTCCTCTAGGCTGAACAAACCCAGTTCTTTCAGCCTTTCCTCATGTGCAGGCTTCTCAGTTCTTTGATCACTTTTGTGGCCCTCCTCTGGAACCTCTGCAGCTCGTCCCCATCTTTTTTGCATCGTGGTGAACAGCACTGAACACAGTGTTCCACCTGTGGTCTGGCTAGTGCTGAGTAGAGCGGAATGATGACTTTAACTCTGCTGCTGATGCCCTTGTTGATGCAACTCGGCATTCTGTCGGTTTTCTCTGCTACAGCAGCACACTGCTCACACATACTGAGCTTGTTCTCCAATTGGACCCCCAGGTCCCTTTCCAAAGAGCTGCTCCACAGCCAGGTAGATCCCAGCTTGTGCTACACTCTTGGATTATGTTTTCCAAGGTGCAAGTTTTGTTGAACTTCATAAGGTTTTATTAGCCACTCTTCCAGCTTATTCAATTATTCCTGCAGGACGGCTCTCCTTTCCAAAGTTTCCCCTTGCCCACTCAGTTTGGCATCATCAGGAAATTTTAGCAGGATCCACTTATTTCATATGTGTTCATTTTCTCTACACTGCCTAATTCAGTTTGATTTAAGGTAGTTCTCCTGCTTTCTCTACAGTTTTTCACCTTTCAAGATGCCTGCTTTCTTGATCAATACCCTTTTAAATTCCCTGTGGGTTGGCTGTTCATTCATTATGTCCTTTCAGAGATTTTTTTTTTACTTCCAGTGTATTTGGACCTGATATCCTTGCTACACTTCTTCAATTTTTTAGAGAAATTTTGCAGGTTTGACTTTAAAATATTCCAGAGCTCATCCATATGCAAGACACTGAACTTTTCAATCCAACTGACTTCACTAACCAGGTTCCCTAATGTTTTAAACAGTAAAGAAACCTTACTTACAGAACTGGTTTTATTTAGCTTCCATTTAATTTAAAAAGAAAACACTGCTGATCAGGATAGAATATCATTCTCTGAGACCATCCTTCTGTCACATTCTCATTTCTCACACCAATTCACAACATCTTGCTGGTCCAGTGATTATGGGGCAATCAGGCAGCTACTACATCCAGAAAGAACAGAACCAGGCAAACTGCTCCTTCAGCTGTGGCTAAAGCCTCCTTTAATGGCACAGTGCTATGGTTCCTGGCAACACTTTCTCTATTCAATAAGCTGTTTGTCCATTCTGAATCTAAGTGTGCTGATTACCACCTTTACTATTACTGCCATGTGGAAAATAAGGTGTTTATTAGCCTTCTCAAAAACATATTGATTCCAAATGTGTTATTTCATGCTCTCTATTTTTTCCTAACAGTTTAACACATTGTTAGCATTCAAAGCCTTGCACTACCTTTACTTTAATTTTTTAATTTTCCTTGAGCACTTTTCCAACCACTCCTATGGATTGTGACATTCCAAGTCCAGGTTCTTTTTGACCAAGTTTCCTTTATCTCTGTTTTGTCTGCTTTCACAATCTGTGCCATAAAAATTTTTCTCAAGGTTCCTGCCCAGGTACCTGCATTTATGATCAAATACCTATTTCTCATAAAAAGAGCACATTTTCTTAGCCAAATAGACAATATTGTATTGCCCCTGAGCTACTTCATCTGCATAAATGATCCTTTTCTTCTTAGTGCCCATTCTTCTAAAATCTGTCATTTCTTTATCTTTATTCACAAGACCTATATGCACACGAGAAGCACTTTTATTTTTTGATTTGTAGAAATGGCAGGAAGCTGTTGGGATTTTTTAAACTAGTTTGGGTTGATCCATCAGGAAAACAGTTTTCTCATGTATCCATTCATCAAAGCATTTCCTGAGTTACTTTTGGTTTTGAATAAATGACTTCAACACAATTTATTGTAGAATGTCTCCACATTTGATATTCAGTTCCCTAGTTTGAAAAACAAATTCCAGTGATCAGACTCTGTTGCTCCAAAGCCAGAATTTGTTTTCCTCAGATATGTTAGTTATTTGCCACTGGTACTGCCAGTAAACTAAATACACTAGAACAGCAGCTGAACATGAACAAGAAACAAAGTTTTAGTTAAAAAAATTAAAAATATTGAATATATTTTCCAGAAGCATTTTCTCAGATCCATTTTTTTCTGTATTTACCTCTTTGATCTAGCCAGCATCAGAATGTACCAACACTCAGAAACACTAATTCCAAAGAAAAAAGTATTCAACAGCTAAAAACCCCACCATCTATTCTGTTCAAGAGGAATGGTGTTTTGAAGCAAGAGACTGGAGTTAGAAACTATATTCTGTTTATTTTCTCTAAATGAATTGGACACATTTATAATAAAATCATGCATTTTTTCTCTATTGAATTAAGTAAATTAATTATAAAGCAATTATCTGAGGTTTTATGTCATGCAGGAACTGTCATTTATATGCCAGTTGTATGCAAAGAGAGAAAAGGTTGACCCCTTAATTTATTGTAATGCATGCAACAATGAAATATGATTTAATTGGAACAAAAGGCAAGAGGATGAAAAGAAACTTCTTTTTTTTCTTCATAAAAATCCAAAGCATTTGCATGCAAGGCCTTGAAGCATTTCCACATTATAAATCATATATTTATATGTAAATGGATTTATGGCTTCTGTGCAGAATATTTGGCAAATTGAATGCTAGATTCTGCTGTCTTTACTCCCATTGAGTTGTGAACTACTCCCTGAATATTCCTATAGATTTCTGCAGCTTTGCATAACTTAAGCTACCATATGTAAACTACATGGTAAGGTGAAGGGTTTTATAATGAAATGAGTGCATCCAGGAGCTACCTGCTTTGCAGCTGAAAAATAAAGTATTCCATACTTGCAAAGCTGATGCAGATGATGAAAGCCCGGGAACAAAGCAAAAGGTTTGGACTGTTCTTCCAACCTCAGAAAGATTTTCTCTATTAAGAAAGATCACTTCCATGTCGTCATGAATCCATGATAGCTCAAAATCAGTGTGCGTAGCTTTGAGGAAGAAATCATAAAGGTCAAGAAAAGAAAAAACCTGGTGTATTTACAATAGATCAGGGATTGACAAGGAATAACCTAACCACAGAGCAAAGTTGTGATCCCTCATATAAAATGGACACAACTGCAGGAGGGAAGAAGATCACTTAAGAGCAGCCAGCTATGACTTTCTTTTGCTCAGGAATCCCAGACTGAAACCATGAAATCTTTTCTGAAGAAACCAGCTTGTACCTTCATAACTTCAAGGTCAGTTAATTGTTTCCTGGCAAAATTATTTTGTCAGTGAATTCCTGACCAGCTCCTAAAAATGAGTCTTATTTCATAACCACCAGTAATGATCATACTGCTGGAAGAACAAGGGGTTCAAATGACTGAATTCTGATTCTATATGATGACTCAAGTTAAAGGTGACTCACTAACTAGGGCTACAACTTCAGTATCAATATGCTTTACCATTCTGCTTAAAAAAGGCAGAGAAATACATTACTTAATCCTTTATTGTCAGAGAAAAAGAAGTCTTTGAGGGGATGACAGTAATGAGGGATTGTAAATAACGCACCCAGTCACCATTTTGAGGGATTTACATTTTTTACCTACTCCCTACCACAAATAATTTATAAAAATCATTTTGCTGAATATTGATGCAAAATTTGCTCGCATTATTTCTTGCAAGATAATTCCTTTAGGCTGCTGTCTTTTGAGGGTTTTTGTTGGGGGGGGGGGGGGAAGGATTTTCCTTTTCTTAGAAAACCACGGACTCCACCTCTCCACCAGACATATTGAGTTTCAAAAGAAAAGCTTTCCAAGTGAACACAAACCCTCTTCCCCAAGGCTTAAAAAAAGAAACGAACCAGTGTTTTTTCTTTGGAAATGCCACTGCACCACACTGCTACAGAAATGTAGTCACACACCTTATGCTGCCATTCTTTCGTTTGGGCTGGAATTGGTATTTCCACATTGGCTTCCATCATGCTGCAGTTAAAAAAATAGGTATATATTGTAGGACAGCATAGAAATATATGAGCAAGATTAATGTAGGAGTAAACGAAGCTTTACAGAGAATTATAGAGGGAGTTCCATCTTTTTTCTGGAGCCTGAGACACCTTAGGTAGATACTTCTTGCTGCCCCTACAGTGCATCCTGAGAATCCATGTGAGCACCAAGGCCATGGATCAAGGACAGAGATGGAGGTAGCAAAACACCACCTCCAACTGAACAATTTCTAATTTATGTCGAAAGTTGAATTTTTCCACTGCAAAGAAGACGAAGCTCCAGGAAAACTCTTGTTTCACAATTTGGTGGTAGAGATACAAAAATCTGACATTGAATGATAGAGATGATACTGCAGCAATGACACAGGAAACAGGAAAAATGTTAGTTTGGTGTCACACGAAACAACTAACAACAATACTTTAGATGCACCAAGTCTGATGTAAAGTTTTTTGGTTTCCATATGTAGATTTCAGAGCACAACTTTATAAAAATCTTTGTTCCAAAAGACTACAATACAAGGAGCATTCTTGGTTGGACCTGCATCAGAGTCCCATGATATAATTTTACAGCAGACTTTAAGACATCAGCAGTTCTGTTTGTCAAATATTCCAAGGGAAAGGTGGAAGCTCTTGATAACAACTGCAGATAATTAATAAAGTTTGATTTTAAACCTCCACTTTCTTTTTTGAAACATGTTTGTATTTTGCCTTGTTTGAAGAAAAAGCTTTTGCCTTATTAGACAGAACAGAGGGTGGGCTGCATCATGAAGTTCAGACTCAGTAAATCTGGACTCATGTTTTAGTACTGGGCTACCCGTGAACTCAGAGACACAACTGATTTCCTTCAATCTGGAGTCCCTCCTGGAGTGTTAGTAAATAACTAACTGCTCTACTTAGGCAGGTGCTGTTACAAGGCATATTATAATTACGTCTACACAGTGGCTGGAACAAGAAAAACACAGTTCCTTGAAACCTCAAAATTAGGAATGACTTCATGTTCAACCAACTTGTTTTAAAATGTGTACTATAGTAAAACTAAAAAGTCTAATAAAATAAAATGTCACAGTCACCTAGTATAATTAAAGCAACCGAGCCAAATGATTTACTGGTTAACTGCATAATTCCCCCTGGATGGGAGTACATCTGATCTGTAGCCAGCACTGCTACAAACACCACTCCCCTCTTTGGAGTTGAAAATAAATATCTCTGTTGCTTTTCGGGAGGTTACAACCTCCTGCAGGCCAGTAGGTCACTGCCCTCTTCAGAGTGACAGTAAACAGGAAAGGTGAAATACTGTCAATGAGAGTTTTTCTATTGATTTCAGCTAAGCCAGGACTTCATTCCATGTATTTCACCCACTCTTAAATTTTAGTAACACTTATCTATCCCAGGAAATTTTAATGGCAAAAAAACCCCAACCATTTGACATGCATGTAAATCTAGAAGCTTGGAATTTGGGGTAAAGGGAGATGAGCTCTTGAAAATTGGTTCCACATTCACTGAGATATCCTCAGCCTTCACTTAGAATCTCCAACATGTTAGTGCTTGATTCTACCTCTCCCCAGCATCAAGTGCAACATCTCTTCAGAGCTCAGCAGGAGAATGTGGTAACAGGCACGCAAAAATGAATGAACTCTGCCGTTTTGAGCTATCCCTCATAAATCACCTTTGTTTGCATAAGGCCCAAGGCAAAGTCTACTGAAATCAATATAAGCCTTTTTATTTTGGAAGGAGTCCATTATCTCTGCTTCTCCTTCTCCTTTTTCTTTTGGCTGAAATGTCACATTTCACTTAAGCGCTACAAGGGTGGCCAATGGAAGAGGTGAAGCCAGCAACAGGAGTGTCATGAGAATACATGAATGAGATACGTATATTCATAGAAAGATTCATTTCAGAGCAGAATAGCAGAGCGAAGATGCACCAGTTGCTCCTACACACTGATAATTTACACATTTTACACATTATTACTTTGCTGTTCTACAGTAAAAATGTAGTTACTATAGCAACTGGTTTGTCATATGATCAGAACGCTGTTTTTAATATCACTCAAAGATACATATTAACATGCATAATATACAGACTACTTATGAAAATATGTATACTAAATTTTTAAGCTTATAGGGGATAATATTTTCTGATCTCTTTTACCATCTGCATTTTTTTATTAGGCTGTGTAATTACAGACTATCGAAGAGTGATGTAGTAAAATTGTCCTTACAGATCCCAGTGAGCTCATGCAGTTTTTTCCTTTGTGGTACAGGAGATCAGAGGTGCCTATGATGATCAGAGCTTCTGAGAGAGTGCCAGGGCACTGCCAAGGTCTGGCTGGATGCTACCATGAGCTTTGGCTCTGGAGTATCTTTATCAACTATCACCAGCACCTTATCCCTTTTTGTACCATGCTCCTAAGTTAGCTTATATGTTTGGATGACCTATGTCAAATGAATCAAGAAGATATCTTAAAGCACCAGTTTCTTTTCTTGGTCTAACATACAATGTTTCTGGAAAGACACAGTCCAGCTGCAACAGACCCAAATAAGCCATTTCCCAGTATCATAGCACCCCTGAAGTCCCATGCAGAGGTAGCTGATATGACACCTTTGTCTTTGCTGCAAACCTATATTTATCAAATAATGGATTTTCACTCTATAGATCAAAGTGAGTGGAGGAGAAGGGAATGTTCAGGGAAAAGATAATTTTAGAACGGTGGTGAGGGGGGGTTGTACACTTTTTCTCCCTGTCTCATTGACTATATTATTCTCAAATCTTTGGTGGTGTGGGGGTGGGAAGAACTCTTACTGCATGTGAAACTCACATTCTAGGGGCACAGTATGCATGCACACATTTGCTGCAACAGCCAGAGAATATACTCACAGCAGAGCTTCTCAGGTTGCACCAGCTTATAGCTTGTTCTGGAGGCCAAGCCAAAGCATTCCTGTTGCTCTATTGAGCCTTAAACTCAAGATTGTACTTCCTGGTTAGGGAGGGGAAGGCTCCCAATTCAAATTATTTCAAACTTCTTACTCCCTGTGGAGACTTCACATGCTGTCAAGCCCCTCCAACTTCAGCTGATGGCAGACTTAGATGGTTTCTATTCCAATATAAAAGTTTAACCTTACAGCTCCCTTAACACACAACTTCATCTATACCATGGCCTACAGCTTTCAGCAAAGTTGCCCACATTGCAATTCTGCACTCTCAAAGGTAACCCTGAGGTATAATTCAGGTTCTCTATTCCATAGGAATCTTATAGGGATCAATCTGCATGTCACTGACTTATGGAGAGCAGTGAGAGTGACAGATGCAGAGCTGAGAGAAGTCAGGAAAAAGGATTTGTGGTATCCCCCCTGCATGTCTGAGCCCAGGGGATCAGGTCAGTCCTCAACATCCTGCAGAAAATAAAGTGCATCTATTTCCCAGAATTTTCACATCATCTTTGGAGCCTTCAGTACGTGGTTGATGCTGCAATCAGAGCTCATGTTGACCAGGTGACTGCTGCTGGTTGGATGCTGTGGGATACAATTAGTCTCAAATTGACCCAGACTTGAGTCCCAAAGGAAAGTATCTCTCTCTTGGTGTCATACTGCTGATGCAAGACCACCACAAAGCACACAGCTTCTAGGATGACTACTAGTAGTATCCACATGAAAAGACAGAGTACTTTGGGTGCAAAGAGATTGAATTAAATTGTCCCCTCTCCCAAGCAAAAAAGGGTACAGAAGTCAGCATCACAAAAGGTCTGGGATCATGAGGAACTTTGTGGTTAAAAATGCTTTATCCTATTTAGTGGCCAAATGGTTTGGACAACCGAAAAAGATCTTGCTGTAGATAGCAGCTCTGATACCTTGGCATGAGAAATTTTATGTAATTATTTGTGCAGGAGGACAGAATCATGATGAATGCCTTATATAAATCCCAGTAAATATATAAATCAAACCTGCTATCATATAAAGATCTGTTTCTGTTCCTATGCTATTATCATGGCATACAATAGGAAGCTTCATTATCTATTTACATCAACGCTCTCACAGGCCAGAATGCTTTTTAGCTTTTGGTTGCCATTATGTTGTATTATGTGTGGCAATATCATAGCAACCCAAGATAATACAAGTACTGTAAGGCAACAATGTAATATTTTCTGGCTATTGTTTTTGATTAAGACAAGCAGTCCACAAATACCAAAGATTTAACACAATGAGTTGTAATTAACAAAACCAAAATTACTTATTGCAAGCAAGCATTTTTCTCCATAACATTCAAAAGGTTTAAAATAACTAAAGGGTACAATTACCACATTGCAAAAGTATGAGCAGTATCTGTAGCTGTGTAGTTCACAGGTTTTGTGTACATCACTATGCCATTATTCACGTTTGATCTAACTGTACATGTGTATGACACATTTGGGCAACAATAGTGTATTTATCACATTTTAACTGGGTCAAGTCTTGGGTTAATAGGCTGAAGGCTGAGGATCACATTCGGATGTGTCTATCTGGCATCCACCACAGCAGTACTATGTGTAATTGGAGTTGGTAAGAATCTAATCGATATTTGCATGCAGAGTAAAATAACATTTTCAGTCACCTGAGACAATGACCTCAGAATGCCTTCTCTTAAATATGCAGTGATTCCCATGCCATGACCTTGGTGCAATAATGTATTTAGGCAATCAAGCACAGGAAAAAAAAAGACAGTGTGATCAGCCAAAGTACCAAACTTTCCTCCTGCGGGACTTAGCTTCTGCTCTGGAACCTCTCAGATACTCTGGGGATGATGGAACCTGCCACAGTTGAGCTTGTCAATATACTGGGTTGTTCACCACAGAGCACACACTGCTAGTGGTTTCGTTTTGTGCCTTGTATCTAAATATGATATCAACAGGGCAGTTTACACTAGCAGAATACATTCCATGGTAGGACATTTCACACTAATTTCACTACTTTCTTTTTGTCCCTTCTTTACAAGAGATACTTTCCTGTGCTGAACTAACTTAATTGCACTGTATGGGGACCAGATTACAACTGTTTTGCAATAAATAGGTGTTAGCACAGAAACTAGGTATCTAAAAAGATCTAAATACGGGTTTAAAAGCAGTAATAAAAGTGGTCTTCCCTGACAATAAAAAGTTTTGTATTAAGCATTGTTGAGACTGACATATGTAACTACTGACCTAATGTTCAGATGTTTGAGAGAAGGCAAGAAGCATGCTTGGGCAAACAGGTAATGATTGAAACAGCTTCCTTGCACAAAATGCAGAAATATGCAAATCCCCCCCAGAATCTAACTTAGATGGATGCCAAAGCCTTTTTGCTGACCCCTGTGTGTAGTAGTGGATGACAATGAGAGAGAGGGAGAAAGAACATGCTTGGAGGCAGAGCAGGAGGCTTTGGTTAAAGCCAAAATGAGGATTACAGAGAGGCTCTGCAGAAAAGCCCATCTAGAGTGAGAGTGCTATCCGGGACAGGATTAAAGATACAAGTAGGAGAAGACAAACTAACCCCCCCAGATAATCTAGAGACATTTGATTCTCTCGTGTTTGTGGCACAGGCTATTGATATTTCCTTGTAAATACAAAACATACCTACAAATATGATTTTTTTTTTTCTTAACTGGTGTGATCTGCAAGACATCCAAACTGCTGGAGGGCTGCTTGGGTTAAAAATGGAAATACATTTTATAAATATAGTTGAGCCACGTGATTATTTCACAACCATTTAAAAAGTGCTCATTTTTATAGTGCAGATGAAGCCAGAGTTAATTAACACTAGTCACTGGAGACAGCAATAACTCACTCACCTTTTTTTTTCTGCTTGTGCTAAATGGATTGCAATTACTCCCCCAGTAATACTGTGATAACAAAGTTTAATACATAGAAGAAGTATTAACAGCATCAGTGATGCATCATGGGAGAGCAGTAACTAGAGGAAAAATAAAGTAATGGGGTTTTGTTCAGATCTGGAAAGAAAAGATTTTTCCTAATAAAGAAATGAATTTTCAACATTGTTTGCTAAACCCAGAAAGACTGCAGAGATTCAAACCAAGAAATCCAAATAAGCCTTAAATACTTCCATAATTACATACATCTGCATTATTTTATACAGATGTTTATGATTAGGAATGCATTATTAGAACAAGCAAAGATCTTTTCCACCTATAAGCAAGCAGGGCCACAGTTTCAGGAAATTGAGTAAAACTTATTTATTATCTCTGAAGGTTTGTTTTTTTTTTTGTTTTGTTTTTTTTTTTAGGAGAGGGGGTTGTTTGGCTTTTTTTGTCTGTTGGGTTTAGTTTGTTTGTTGGCTTTTTGTTTGTTTGTTGGCTTTTTGTTTGTGTGTTTTAATTTTCATCTTTCATCTCAACACAGTTTGCTAGCAGAGTTCAAAAGGAGGCCAGCTCCATCCCATCAAGTCTTAATACCACTGTTAAAGAGTCAGATATAAAATACTGCTGAGAATACTCATGGGAATGGCTAAGTCATTCCACAGCAGTACAGCATGGACACTATAAGTGACAGACTGTACAAACCCCCAGGTTTTCATTATTGTCCCTAGCAAACTGTGAATAATGCCACCACTGTTCTCCAGATCAAGATGGAAAAGTAAACTAGATTTTTAGTTCACTCACCTTGGTAAATGCAAATTTAATAGGTTATGAAAAGATAATAGTAGGTTGCTCTATTTACTTCAATGTGCAGTACAGATCTCTTAAAAATATCACTGTAGGTAAAAGCTGACGACTACAAGATACAAAATGCTTTAGATTTGTAACTATTTTGCAATAATATGGCATTTTGTTTTCCGAAGGACTGTGTTAGAGAGGCATGCTGTAAAAATCCAGATAGGCTGCCAGTAATTAGGCAGCTGGGTGGCCTAGAAATCTTCTCCATTACACTTTTGTTTCCTTGCCAGTTCTTCATGTTCTCTCCCGAAAGCATGTTTTGTTTTTGTTTACATAGCCCTTGTAGGCAGAATAGATAAACCTTTTTTTCCCATGCTTGCCAGCCTTCACTGATATACTATCGGTTTCTCCATTTATGGGCTTTGGACAGGCATTTCAGAATATTTGGTTTGACCAGAAATCAATTTTCGTGTCACTAAAAGAAAACATCTTTATAGCACTCAAGATATTTTGAACGATCAGTCAGGTGGAATTGAAGTTTACATCTCTTTTAGGAAAAGAGATCTAGATGGAAATCTTAGCTGAGTCAGGACCAGTTGGGCATCTGCTAAAAGGAAATT
>JAOEHY010012442.1:0-78775 GCA_025447955.1 Psilopsiagon aurifrons
CCTCCCCCAATCCAGATCAGTCTCCCAGTCTGCTTCATTACGCTGCTGCACAAGCTGCCATGGTGGCATGACACGGAAAGGTGGGACGTGATGGTTCAGTGGGATGTGTTGTTTCAAACAGCACTGCTGCTATGCACTGCTGCTGTCCACAGGCTTGATGCACCAGTAGTATCTCTCGTGGATAACATAGCTGGGGAATCCTGGGTTTGAGGATTGTTGACATCTGTTTGACTGTAACAGATGGAAAAAAGATGGAAAACAGACTGGAGAAAGACATGCATGCTTTTAGTGTTTCTTGTTGGGTATATGCCACCTACTGTCAGGAGATGATCCTGTTAAAGCACCTGTTTGGCATTACTCGAGTATGCTATTCCTGTCTGCTGAATAGTCTTCATACACCTCTTGTGTTTGGCCCTTTAGTTGGCTGGAACAGCTTTTAAACCAAGATCAAGGAATTGACTGACTTAAACTGGGCTATAAGTAACCCCAGAAAAAAAGAAAAAAACAGTTGCCATGAAATTTGCTTCCACAACTGAAAAAAAGAAATGGTGGTAAACCAGCAAAGCTTAAATTAGCACAGCCAAAATGTATTACAAACCACGGCTCTAGTTTATCTACATGAAAAAATTAGAATAGACAGTGACAACGCAATCTTTTGTACATAGTGCCAAAATTTCTGATACACCCCCTGATAGCAAAATCTCTGTGAGAAATAGCTGTCATAGTTTCTTCTGATCTGTATCTTCTGTTTCAGTTGAAAGCTATGCTATGTTAATTGTAACGGGCTGCTAGGAAAAAAATATCTCTGTAGGCTTATGTTCCATGGCAGTTCTTTTATCTTGTATGTGGTTTGATAGCTGTGGGTCTAGTAGTTCTTTCCGAATTTTCATATTGTCTCCATAGAATGACTTTATTTCTAATAAAATTCTTCAAACTGCCGCAGTCTTGCTGAGTGTTTTTTTTCAATTAAGTCTTAATGCTCTTTTCCAAACTTAGAAAATGTACTGTGATACTGTCCCAAAGTTCCAGCCGTTATTTCTTAGGACACTTACACAAATTTATGAAGGGATAAGATGACTGCAAGTATGTATATAGAATCACAGAATAGTTAGATTTGGAAAGGACCTTAAGATCACCTAGTTCCAATCCCCTGCCATGGTCAGGGACACCTCCCACTAAACCATGTCACTAAACCATATCACAAATTGCTAAGTGGTCCTTCCAAATCTGATTCACTTTCCAGGTGTGCTTTGTATTCCCTTTATCTTTTCTAAGACTTATACAAAACAAAGGGAAATAAAACTTTATATAAAGTTAAAAACCTCTAAAAAACATTTAAGCTTAAAACTTCTACATCTTCCTGGTAGAATAAGATTATTATAGGAATCCTTAGGTTGTTGGTGACATGAACAAGTCAAGGAATATTCTCCAGTGACTATAGAAAAAGAGACTTCTGCAGAGGTCTAGCTCTTTGGGCTTGCCTTCCCTCTGGCAGTCTCCTCCACTAGTAAAAAGTTTCTGATGTTGATAGAACAAAGCTTTGTCACATCTCTTCCTTTACTATTTTAGAATCATAAAATCATTTAGGCTGGAAAAAACTTTAAGATCAAGTCCAACTCTTACTCAAGCACTGCCAGGTCCACAACTAAACCATATCCCCAAGTGCCACATCTACACATCTTTTAAATACTTCCAGAGACGGTGACTCCACCACTTCTCTGTGCAGCCTGTTCCAATGCCTGATAACCCTTTTTGCGAAGAAATTTTTCCTAATATGCAATCTAACCCTCTCCTTGGTGCAACTTCAGGCAGTTTCCTCTTGTCCTATTTCTTGTTACTTAGAGAAGAGACTGATGCCAACTTTGCTGCAACCTCCTTTCAGGTGCTGTATATGTTCCTTTTTTGAATGAGTAATTAATTATGGGGGTGTCCATAAATTCACTGTGACCACTGCCAGGAATCAAATGCAGGTTAGCACCTAAAAACACAAGTGCGTATTTGGATTTAATAAAGCTATCCAATCTATGTCTTTACTGAGCAAGTCACAAGGAGACTTTTTCAGCCAGCAATCTGGCATAGCTTACATGCTTGTTTCTCTGAGTGCAAAGCTATCCTAGCAGTTTTGATGTGATTTGCCTGAGTGATACTTTCCTTGGTAAATGGCTGAAAGCCTAGATTTCTGGGAAATGTGGAGGAAAGGGACAACGACAGAATAAAGTCTTCACTGAAAGTCCAGTTTTCCAAATGGCTCTTTAGTAATGAGCAGAGGACGGAGACACCAGCAGGAATGGAGAGGATCAATCTATGTTTTTCTCCCATTTGTCTTCCTGTGCAGATCTCTTCTTATACTGGCATTAGGCTAATAATTTGAAATCTATTTATTGTTTTTTACTTTCTTTTGTCTAGAATCCTCTCTCACACCTAGCCATTCATCTTTCCTAAAAGGTCGGATGCTTTTTGGGCTAGATCATGGCTTTGACTATATTTATGAAACATTTTATAGGTCTGCAGTTCTGCTAAGGTAAATAATAATCAAAATGAAAATAAGAAGATGGAAAGAGAAAAATGTGGAAAAGTGGATAAATCAGCTTAAACAGGGACTGTAGTGTCAGGACAAGGGCTAATGGGTTAAAGCTTAAACAGGGGAAGTTTAGATTAGATATAAGAAAGAAGTTCTTTACTGTGAGGGCTGCTGAGGCACTGGAATGGGTTTCACAGGGAAGTTGTGAATGCTCCATTCCTTGTGGTGTTCAAGGCCAGGTTGGACAGAGCCTTGGGTGATGTGGTTTAGTGGGAGGTGTCCCTCCTATGGCAGGGGGTTTGAAACTAGATGATCTTAAGGTCCTTTCCAACCCTAACTATTCTATGATTATATGATTCATATCTCCGCTTCACCAGCTGGTGAACTTTTAACTGGCAAAATAAAATCTAGACTGCAATGAACACACACCTAGTACTTGACTAAAATCTATGATAACTAAGACAAAGAAAATGATAATGACTGATAGTAGATTCTTCATGAGAGAATGCAGTATTTCCTGATGAGCTTAGTCCAAAATGCATTCTTTGACGCATGCTACACAGAAAACCAAAAACTAAGAGTTTTATACCAAAATATACCAGGTGACAGGAGAGAAAAAGGACTTCTTTTCTAATGGACTCATTTCCAAACTTGAATTCTATCTAAGCTGACTTGTGGCTTCTGCTTCTGATTCAAAAAAAAAAAACAACCCAAAACCTAACAAAAAAATGCATTCACCGTGTTTCTTAGTTTCTCTTTCTTCAAAAATTACAAGCAGCTAGAGAGGTTTAGGAGAATGTTATACATCAAAAACTACATTTAAACCTGCATCAAAAAGAAAAATGGGAAGGGAGAAAAGAAGTGCAATGAACACTCGGACATTTGAAATCATATTAAGTAGTTTGGTTATGAGACAATGCAGTCTCATATACAATGCAGTACAATTCTACCTGTTGGAAAGGGTTAACTTCACATTTTATGGGCTATCTTGTCATGCTATTCCTCTTTCATGTACATTAAGTATACCTATTTGAAATGTTTCATAATCACAATAGAACAGAATCTTTGAGGGAACTTGCATGCCAAAAATCCTGAAGAATTTATTTGGTTCTAGGATCAGAGACTTGCTAGGTAGGGTATTTTTCAGATCCCACTTGTGGAACACCTAAATTCCACTGAAATCCTCATATAGGGACCTGAATTCCTTCTTTGTATTTAGCTGTTGCTGATCATAACAGAAATGGGACTTTTTTGTATCCTGCAGTACCCCCTCAAGCCAACAAAGAAACTAACATTCTGGGAGTAGACTCTATTCTATGTCTTTTAATGTCTTTTCTCCCTCTACCTGGGCTAATTATAAACTTTTCCCTAATTGTGGGAACATGTAGCTGCCTTTGGATTTCTGCTAGATCTGGACCTCGGCAGTAGAAGGAAGCAAAGAAGGCTGTTACTAAGGTTGCAGGTTGTGTTTCTGGCACTTCATAGTGGGGCCATTTGTACATGTATGGATGCAGAATTATTTGATACATGATGTAAACCCATTGGCCATTAGTCATATGTTTGGGGATTTGTTTTAAGGTAAAATCTCAAGTGGCTGGAGGGTTTTGCCAATGTAGGAGAATATAGAATATCATTTTGGACTAAGAACTGACTAGGTCAGTCAAGAAAAGAGCATTTAATTTATATTCTTGCTACAAGCATCCTGAAATTCCTAGTTCACAGGCATCTCTTTTGGGACTGTATGGTCAGTATGGCTGATATCCAAGTTTGCTTCAGGGAGATTTGCATCAGCAAAAGAAGTATTTGCTTACTGCTCAGCTCACCCGTGCATTGTTTACAGTGCCATAGCAACCCTGCTTTGCGGGGAGCCATGCAGCAGAGCCAGGCTGTCCTGGTGCAGAGAAGCACGCACTTACCAGCCAGGCCCAGGAACTCTGCAGCTTCTATTTCTTGTCTGCAGTCAAAGATTTCACCTTTGCAAATGAGGTTGCAGTCTTGCAGGTGTGGGTGCTGGCCCTTATGCCTGTAGATCCAGGATGCAGTCAAAGAGGCTAACCACTGGTACGTACTGCTTCCCATGCAGGGGGATGGACTGAAACTATGTCAGACAGGGGGTCTGACCCAAGAGTAATTGTCTTAGGTACAGAGATGGTGATACAAAAGGGGGATATTTTGAACGGCTGGGTTTAAATTCAGTAAAATTCCTTAATCTCAAGATAGAACTTTACTCCCTTCAGATGTCATCATGGAAGACAGGATACTCTTCTAGAATGACTGAGATTTTGATATCTGGGAACACTAACAATCACATTTTTATAAATTTTATCATATGATTCATAATATTTGCTCTTCAAGGCTCACAGAGTCTCATAGAAATCTATATTTTCGTTAAATCCAGCAAGATTCTATTAATCAATTTTGCAGAGCAAAGCTGACAAGAAGTTAACTGATATGTATGAGAAATACTCTAGTTAAATAATATTTGCTTTATATTTAAATCATTCATGTGGTAGATTTTTTTATTGAACCCTTTATCTGTTTTATGCCTGGGTCAACATTACTGCATATTCATAGAGTTTATTTTATTTCCTCAGGCTAGGTTATTTTTTTAAGAATATCCAGGAAATTGTCATGCCTCACTACTTCTTGTTTCTGTTCAGTAATCATAGCTGGACAAGCTTGACTGTATTGCTTGAATAACATGATATCTCATTTTTGTATTTCAGAGCCTCCATGTATAACAGAAGAAGTGTTTGTAAGTATGCTTTATAAAGCTTGATCATTCATTTTGTCATGCAACTGTAGAACACAAAAAGCAAAACACATTTTTGGAAACTTGTCTGATTTCTCAATTCTTTTCTCTGTGTAAGTACAGAGTACTGAATAATTTCTGGTATTCTCAGACAAAAAAAAATACTTAGTTTGAAAATAATTAGAGAGTAAAAAGTAACAGGAAACTATGGAGAAGAAGGGTGGAAACGAAAAGGTAAGTGAAATAGGATGAAGGCACAAAATCATGAGCTGGAACTTTCAACATGACAGGTTTAACAATCTTCTTACTTCACCTTTTCTGCTCTTTGCTCATAGCTCATAGTATGATTTCTCTGTTGTTTGCCTTCCCATTTGAAAAGTATATATGTTTGTCTGTTACCTTATTTGAAGTGACACAAGCAATGGATGAGAGGAAATGGCCTCAAGTCGCATTAAGGGAGGTTTAGATTTGGTATTAGGAAAAATTTCTTCACAGAAAGGGTTGTAAAGCATTGGAATAGGCTGCCCCAGAAAGTGGTAAATAAAGAATAAACGAAGTATTTAGAATAAAAAGAATAAACCCCCCTAAGAATAATCTAAGTATTTAAAACTAATATTTTTTTTTTGTCTGAGAAAATACTATGAAGTTACTCAGTACTCCATACTTACTTATTTGTAGTGGTAAATACCTCCAGATGGAGTCACCATCCCTGGAGGTATTTAGAAGATGTGTAGACGTGGCACTTAGGGACATAGTTTAGTGGTGAACTTTGGCAGTGCTAGGTTAACAGTTGGACTTGATAACCTCGAATGTGCAAATATGCAAGTGCAACTATGTTTTCAAATGAAAATAAGACTGACCACAAAAAAACCCTTCAAACACCAGAGGAAATTATATTGTGCATAGATGCAGTAAGATCAGTAAGTAGCAAAGCTCGCATTAATAAGATCATAAACATTTTATTGATTAATCAACCACTGTGTTTACATTTCTTGCTGTTATATGGGACTGCAGAGAATTATATTCTTAGCAAATTAAAACCACATGTTACCTGTATATTCTTAAAGAGCTTATACTTCAGCCAGTGATAAATGAATTGTTTTGAGCAAGTCTTTCGAAACAATAAGATATATTCATGAGGTATTATCGTATATGGCTGTCTTCAGATTCATGCTTATCAGTGTCAAATATAATTGTGAATTGCTCAAACCAAACATGAGGCACACTGAAGCTTCTTTTGATTTTTTTTTTGCGGTTGGTATAATTAATTATGTTAATGCTGAATCACGATTTCTGGATCTGATTGATTGCCTAGTGACATTAGGGAGAGGATACTCTGTTGACTTCAAAATGCTTTGGGTTAGATACTTTGGTAAATTCTCCTATTTAATCAACGCCCTAACAGCTCTAGGTCCATGGTACTGCAAGTGCATTGGACCATGGTCCTGTGATCGAAAAACCCACAATCTCTGTAATGCAGAAAGCATTGCTTTCAGCGCTGTCAGTGTCTTCCAGGAATAAGTGTGAGCTAACTTGCCTGTCCTGTATCACTCATAGCAGCAGTCACAAGTGCCAAGGAATAAATGTCAGACTAAGGCCAGACAAACACTCTGAACTTTAAAAGAAATAGTATTTGTGTCACAAGACCTTTGCTGATATTGGTAAATATATTTTATTTGGGTGAATTCTCCTTGTGTTGCAAGACAGAAATAACAGAATAGTCCCTGCCCATGGCACGGGGGTTGGAACTAGATGATCTTAAGGTCCTTTCCAACCCTAACGATTCTATGATACTATGATTCTATGAATATTCAAGAATCCGAAACTATTACAAACATTTAGGAGTCTTCATTATATTGAAGGCAGATTTCTGAAGACCAATGAAATAATGTTCTACTTTTGTCTTCCGTTGAATGGAAATGGGGGCTTAGTGATTTGTCAGCAGCAAAAAAGTTAATTTCTGCTGTGCAGTTTTTGAGTCTGATTAGCAGGATTTAGAACGCAGGGGTCAGAATGGGTACAAAACCCACCTGCAGATGCAGTCTTTACTTCTGAAGAGGTCAACAGGAAGCAACCCCGTTCTGTCAAAGAGATGGCATACACTGCTTGCTTGGTGAGCCAAATCATAGATCAGTGACCTCCCTTTTATTTCCAAACATCCCCCAAAACATCCCCAAGCAGCAGTGTGGAAGGAGAAGCAGGCTCTGGTGAATGTTTATACTTCTTCCCAGATGCAAGAGAGAAAGGTTTAATGTTAGGAATTTCTAGACTCTTAGCTTAATGCACACTATTTCAAAGGTAAATGAGAAAATTCCCAGCACTTAGAAGCTGTTGGGTTTATGAAGGCTTTATCTGTAAATTTCCTGGCAAAGGATTTATCTTCATGTGTGTTTTTTAAATTGCTAAGGGCCTCAGCAGTGTGCAATGGCTGGAATATAGCAATGATGCAATGAATATATTCTCAAAAGTGGGAAACCACATTTTGCAAAAGTTTGCATGTCATATCTCCTGGAGAAAACATTGCTTGAGGCGATAGTGCATTCATACCATGTTAGTGCATCTTAGTACAAAATATCATGGAACAGTTAGGGTTGGGAAGGACCGTAAGATCATCCAGTTCCAACCCGCCTGCCATGGGCAGGGGCACCTCCCGCTAAACCATGCCACCCAAGGCTCTGTTCAACCTGGCCTTGAACACCACCAATGATGCTTTGTGATTTTGTCTCTCTGTAGGAAGAATGCTTAGCCACAGATTATATGCTTGTGGAATACTTTAATGAATTTTTGAGTCTTCCGGTAAGTACCTTACAGAAATCCCTTGCAAAATACAAGAAACACCTTACTAAGATTAATCCAGTTTAGAACATTTTGCATTTTTCTACTGGGTAGTTAAATGGCTTATACAATATATCTGTATTTTAATGGTAGCAGCTCTTACTGTTTAATGTTATTATCAGCGTCAAGAAAAAATAACACAGTATCTGCACTTCTGGGGACAGATTTTGTCTTGTAAGTTAACATATTTAAATCACAATGCACTAAATTAATATGGATAGGAAATGAAAAAAACACATAAATACTTATTTAAATAGTATGAGAAGTCCACATCTATTCCAGTATCACAACATGCCAACTTAACAAATGTTTGTCTTTTTGCATTATTCTGGGAGTGCACTTGGTGATTAATAAACATTTTAGCTCAGAGACCAATTCTGTTTCTCTTCATGGCTGTGCAGGTCTCAAAGTTGGCACTCCTCTTCCTCTCCCATCTGCAGCTGGAATGATGCAGCCTTACACTGTAGTTTGTGTGCTGATTTTGTTGCAGCTAGAACACTGTACTCAGTGCCCTATATTTAACCAGTTGCCCTATATTTTTCTCCTTTTCCTCATCAGCTACCCTTCCTCCCCACGCTCTTGTGAGAGTCAGATGTACCGTCCTGCTCCCCCAACATGGCAGCCTCACCCAACTTCATCTTAGTAGTCTTGGCCCTGACTATCCCCATTCTCTCCATCTCCACACCTCACATCCTTATTCTCCTGCAAAGTGGCACAGACCTTCCCACAGTCATGGCTCCCATGGGGTCTGATCTACAACAGAGCTGCCCCATAGCACGTCCCCTCCTGAAGCACTTCAGTCCAACAGGCTGCACTATGAAAACTTTCTGCAACTTGCTTGGTAGGAGCCACCACCAGCATTAGGAAGGAGCAGTATATTTTTTGATGCTCCTTGGACCTAAGACTATGGTGCAGCCATCATTAGAATAAATTCTTATGATTCAGGCTTACCAAACTGATCTAGACATGGATGCGCTCTCTAAACCACATCACAGATTTGTGTAAAAGTACATATAATGGGAGTTGCAGAACTAAGGATGGTAGAATGGACTCTCCATAACTATTTTTATCTTAAAATAAAATCTGGAGGTGTTAACTCTGTATCAGAATGTGCACTTTGTGCACAGCAGCGATACTGACTTCCCTGAGGAGCTCAGCCTTTACATACTTTCACCGCACTGCAAGATCCCTAAGAACAATTTTTGCAAAGCTAGGGAGGCACAGATGGAAGAAAAGTGTGTGTGAGAGGGCTGGGGGTTTTCTACCTTTTTTTTCTTTTCCTCTCCCTTTGCAGCTGCTTTAGAATATCTGTCTAAATCCAAGCCTAACTGCATAGCTTTCAAACCCAGGCCTCCTTCCTAGTGCCAGATTGTTCTTAGCACAGGAATACCATCCTCCATGCCTTTGCTGCTTACTTGGAAACTACGCTTCAAGTTTTCCCCAAATCACAAAGGATGGAGTGGGTAAGAAGTTCAGCTTGCTTAGTTTCTGGGTCTCCCTGGATGTGCACAGATCTCAGAATATTTATTAGAGGCCAAAATTCTCCATGGCCTCAGAGGGCTCCTCAGCCCATAGTCCTGGCGCAGCTCAGCAGCTCTGAACTGCAGTGATTGTCCAGACATTCCTGGCGGCTCTGGAAGCCCACAGAAAAGAGTTTACAGACACTCCTGAGTAAACACTGTTTTATGCTGGTAATCTTGCTAGGTTTCTAAAATGACACATTGTCTCTTTTCTATATATTTACATATCTTCATGAAAGCATGCTTTATTGGCTATTTTTGTCTGTAACATTCTCATAAATGTTTTTATTTTCTTTGATCTTTTCCTGAGGATTTACCCCCTTCAGGATTAAGTTCTATTAATGCCTTGAGTTCTGTGGTTTGAATAACTTGTATTCCCAATTTCCTTCTCCTTCTCAGAAGCCTTCTACTAAAACACCACATTGAAATTTCCATTGCTTTATTCTTGTTGTATTTATATGCAGTTGCCTGGGAACAGTATTACCCAGGTGTGCTAGTAGTTAGGCAACAAGTTAAACTGAAAATACTGTGTGACTTGATACCAGAAATCAGCGGTAGCATATGCTTGTTTTAAGAGACTGCCTCTGCATTGATTTATAATGCACCAGTAGTGTATGGAAAATTGTATTATTGGGGACTTGCTGTAGCAGCAGCAGATTGGGTTGTGGTTTTTTTTTTTTTGCTTTGATTTACAGTACACCCTTTAAGTGATCCTGTTGTTATAATAATATTCAATACAATCTGACATGAATATCTAGGTACTCCAAAGATCTACATACTGCAATGAAGGATAGTTTGTACAGGAAATACTTATGAAAGAAAAAATAATATCAAAAACCTCATGAGGGTACTTGTTGCCAGTAGTACAATGACTTCACATTGTAGCAGAAACCCATTACATGAAACACAAACTAGCTACACCTTCCTTAGTAACTAATCTAAAATGAAAGACTTAAGAGAAACATTGGTGGGGATACACTTCCATTTCTAGCCTGAGGGGCATCCCTTCAATTTGAATCTTTTATCCATTTATCTGAAACATCCAGTTTTAATATATTCACCCAAGAATGAAAATTCAGAAGTCAGGAATGGCTACCTAGCTCAGTGTTGGAGGCTTCAGAAAGTGCAGTAATGTCAACTTATTTCTTCTGAACTCTGCAAGCTGCCTGCTACTTGTTCTACTCCAAGTCCGTGCTAGTGCCCAACCCCCCATTTTCCAGTTAACATTGATCCTGATGAAGACACACTCCTCCTCTTTGCAACCTCAAGGAGTTGCACTAGCAACAAAAGTGCTAACTGCACCTCAGTTGAAGCATATTCAGGAGATGACACTCTTGGTGGCAAGTCCCTGGCTGTGAGTTTTGCTTGCAGCAGAAAGCTACCAAGTGATCACAGTTTTATCAACTTCAGATTTGAAGATTACTTCTTTTGAAATTGTTCTCTCTATAAAAGCTCTCTTCTGAGTAGTCAGGATCTAGGATTTGGTGCAGGTGATGATTCTGAAAACTATTGAAGCTCAAGTAATAAAGTTTGAGCTAATTGGTCTTTCTGAAAACAGAATAATCCTGAAAACCTGGTGCTCTCAAGAGCAGAAACAGCCCTGATCTACGAAGTAGAGAAAGATGGAAAGGGCAGAAAGCAAAAAGCAATTCACTGCGCTGTATAGTTCTGGCCCTTCTCTGTTTTGAAGATGGCTATGACTAATTTGATGTATCAACGCATCAATTCAAAGCATCAGTGCATGCTCATTATTTTCCTCTTATCTATTCCAGGTGTGTGGAGGGAGGCTGCAGGTGCCAATGCAACCTCCCTTAAAAAGGCTTTACAAAATAAGGTCCCACATGCGTACTATGTTGAGACTCAGGACTAGAACTTGCTTGATATCTTTAACAATCAAGGAAGCAAAAGAAGCTTTTTTTACTTTTTTTCTTGTTGATAGTGGTTTTACTCAAAATGTTAATTAGATTGTGGTATGTAATTGTGACCTGTGCCTTACTCATCAATGGAAAGGGAATCCTGGACTCATGGATGGGAGATTTGCCACTGACCATGTGCAATGTGAATTTTCCAGACACTTTATAGAGCTACTCAAATTCTCTTTTGGTCTGGACTCTCACTGACATTTATTTATGATACACACATACCTGTCTTAAAGAAGTTTTGGCAAAGCTCCTTGATGAGGTCTCTATTAATTCCCACCCTTTCAGGGCCTTAATCTAAGAAGCAGCCAAGCTGTGGTCATTCTTTTTCTCCTGGGATCTAACTATGTTAGTTGGGGTGGGATGTAGTGAATGTATTTACACTTTGTTAACTGTATCTGAAGTAAAGTATATCTGAAAACTGTTAAGGCAGAGAACAGTGAGAGTTATGTGCCTGACATCCTGGTAACTTGGTGATGGATGCTGTTTTGGTTTCTGTTTTGGGAGGACTGAGAGAAATTTGCCTTCCCTTCAGTTAAGAGTATAACTAGGATTCAGGATTATGTATTCTATTTATTCTTCAGCTGAAACCATATTCAGTTAAATTTCTTTGCTGTCAAAATGTACATGCAATGATTTATTTAATAGTATTGCTGTACTACAATCTGAAAACAGCTTTTTGTTGTTTGCTTAGAGATTTTCTCTGAAGCTGAGGCTACCACACTGAGTTACATTGTTCGTACTGAGTTCAAGAGGAGAATTGTCTGAGTGAAACAGTTGCAAAATCAGCAGACTTCTTATTTGTTGGCATTCTCAAGTCCTTGTTGATCCTATTTATTGTGTTAAATTGATAATGTATAAATCCCAAGCTTTAAGGCTCCTGCCAAACCATATTTATTTTTTCTTAACATCTTGAGGTATAATTTATCTCCGGAGTTTTCCCTTTCCATCTTCAAAGGATCAAAAATTGGCCCAAACTAGAGAGAGAATGATACCCTTAATCTTTGCTTAGTGTATTTTGCTTGCCTGTAAAAAGCCAAAGCACTTGCCAAATATGGGGTAAGAAAGATATTTCTTAGTATATTAGATTGGCACGGATGACTTTTCCCCCTTCCTTCCTAGTGTAGGCTATCATCCACTCATTGACATAGGCATTTTCAATGAGGAGGTTCATCATTATTGCAATGACCTAGAATACTGGAGGTGCTATAAACCTCTCTCGTTATTGTCCTGTGAAACATTGTATGATTTTACAGCTCTTGGCTTCTGTGGAAAAGGTTTTAAGTTCACTACAGGGTATTGAACAGGGTTTTTTTGGGGCTTGTAATGTGTGGGAATGGTTAGATTGTGTGTTTTGCTCCAAAGTTCTTCACATACCACAAGGGAACAGACTGACTAATCCTCTCTCCTGTACTGCAACTGGGAAAATGTTATCTACAAGAAATCACACTTTTTTTTTTTTTTTCTGTTCCCATTTGATTTTTTTTTGTCGTAACATTACCATTTTATTTTTATGGTTGGGATGAGTTAAGGAGGTCAGGACTTACCTCTTCTTTTATTATGCTTATAAAGACATTCTGATTTATCATTCTAGTTTTCCTAAGTAAGCAAGCTATTCCAAACTATTCTAAAATGCTTTTATATGATCACTTTATGAGATGCTCTATCTGGTACAATTTGATATCTGTACAGAATCATAGGTCACTCAGGCTGGAAGGGGCTTTGGGGAGGTCTGTAGTCCAGCTTCCTGCTCAAAGCAGAGGCAGTGCTTTAGTATTGAAACCAGGTTGCTTGGTACTTTCTTTTGGTCTTGAAAACCTCCAACAACTGATTTCATAGTCTCTCTGGACAGCCTGTTCCAATCCTAATCATTTCACACACAAACACCTTTTTTCTCATATCCAGTTGAGATCTCTATTTCAGTGTATGACCATGGTCCCTGTCTTCTCATCACACATGTCCAAGAAAAGCCTGGTTCTTCTTTCTTAGCAATCTTGTAAGTATTTCAGATTGTTACTAGGTCCTCCTAGAGCTGCCTCTTCTTCAGGCTAAATAAGCCCTCTTTCCTCAGCCTGTCCTGACAGGGAAAGTGCTCCAGTCTCTGACCAGCTCAGTGGTCTTCTGCTGGACTTACTTGAATATGTGAGCATTTCTCCTGTATTGGGAACCCAAAATCAGATGGAGTATTCCAAATGCAAACTTATTAGTGTCAAGTAAAGAGGATCTACTGGCTACTTTCTTCCTGATACAAGAATTATGCAATGCCTCTTTTATGTTCTTGAGTATAGGTAACTACACCTTCGTCCTAACCCCAAAAGTCTGGACTAGAACCACCTTTTTCAGTCAAGTATGTAGTGTATGAAGTCTTAATCTTCTTATCCTATCAGTGTATGTTCTTTGTTCCATTAGTATATTTGTCTTACAAAGGATTTGTAGTCAGACTCCTAAAACAGCAACACACTTTACGTTTTAAAAACTGTCACTTGCATCTGTTTCACTACATTTGCTGTGTTTTCTTTTTTTAGTTAATTAGAATGTATACTGAAAAAAATGAGATCTAGAGTAAGTTATGAAGGATAAAGTAAAAATAGATGTGTGTGATAAACTAATGTTGTTGCTTAGCTTTCAAAGTTGAACAACACGGAGCTAAAATAATCTGATCACATCTAGTCATGTAGCCCTGTATTTTGGATTTTGTACTTTGTTTGCTTTTTTCCACAAGCAAGAGAAGTTCAAATCCTGAAAGACTGACACACCTTGTTTCTTCATGTACTTCTGTTTATTTTTTAAAACCATGAAAAAATAAATAGGGAAGAATACATTTGGAGGTCATTAAGGTTGCAGAGTTAGTCATATGAATGCTGTTAGCAGCCCAAATTAGGTTTGAAAGTAAATGAAATATACACATAGCAAACTGGGAGGAGGTCTGAACGAAGTACAGAGAAATCTACTACACATAAAAGGCTCTTTAAAATGCTATTCGGTACATCTGGAGAAAAACCACTAAAACCTGCAGAGTACCCTGGAGAAAATTAATGCTAAAAGAGGCACAAGGTGTCAGAGAACAAAAACCAAGCCATGATTTCAACTGAAGTCAGGTAACTAAATAGACTAATGCAATTCAATGCATGGCTCTGAGCAGTGACAGTCTAATGTCATAGGCACTAATCATGCACTTAAAGCTCTCACATGCAACATGTTTTGCCAGGCTGAGCCTCCACAGTGAGACATTATGGGATAAGTAGGGAATGTTGTAACCACATTTTGCAGCCACATGGTTCGATCCTGGACATTGCTCTACAAGGCTTTGATCAATAAGGGGGCTTCAAACAGAAGCGACGAAGTAGCTGACACTGACATGGTTACATTGGACTTCTATAGGTGTGGAGAAGACTAAAATTGTAATATATTTCTATATTATATGTAGCATGTATTCAGCATCTATAGGATGTATATAAATTATGTCAATGTTTTTATATACGTGTTATATAAAAAGTTCAAGGAAATGAAAAACACAGTGCTTGAAAAAATAAAATAATCTTATTAAGTGCAGGGGAGCGACAACTGTACATACACCAGGTGGGATCCTGTCTGGAATGAAGCCAAAAAGGAAGAATTTTGGCACAAGGTCTGGATATGGCCAGGATTTTCTTCAGTTCTTAAATACAATGTGCCTTCTTTTCTTCCAGTTCTGCGTGGAGATGCTTATATGCTCTGCTTGTGTATCATCTCATTCACAACTGTCTTGGGTATCCCCCATTACTTGTAAAATTCATCCATATTTTCCCTCTTCATTTCAAAGAAGAGCATTTGAAAGGTAGTCTTTCAGGGAAATACCTAATACCAGAGCTCGAAAGATGGCTCCATTTTAATGTGTACACATACAGTGGTTTGGTTTTGTTTTTTTTCTTTGAATTGAATAAGTCACAGTTGTATAGGTGAAGCTGAAGATTGGTCTACCTCATGTCAGATGATATCTGAACTTGTGATGCATAATAACTTACTACAAGCCATAGGTTTTGGTAGGTGTTTGACTTACAAGTAGCAATATAGTGAAAAGCCATTCCTACATACAGAAATTTTTGGTTTCTCCTCTTCAAATGCATCTCATTTAAAAGGTCAGCTTCATTGCTAATCTTTTTAAGGCTTGATTGTTTGTGGTAATGAATGGGAGAATAGCATGGGAGATCTGATCCTGTAGATAAGTAGTCCCCTGCTGAACAGTTACTAAAGTCAGTGTGAATTATATATTCCAGACATCTGTGTACTGGGCCTATCATTTGCATGTGAAAAAGAATGGTCTGTGATCTAGAATGAATTAAAATTCTTCATAATTAAGCACAGCTGAGATAAAAAGTAGTAATGCTTTGGAAAACTATACAGTAAAGAGACTGAAGAACAAGAATACAGAAAAAATTACTATTCCATGCCCCAAACTTAAGCTACTGCATGTAGGAGAAGGAAACCTCATAATATGAGGTTGCTTCCTGTAGGATGCTCTTATGTTATGAAAAGTAACTTTCTTACGTTAAAAAGTTCCCTTATTACAATGTGATAAACTTTCAAAAATTTTTTTTGCAGACTTTTGCCCAGCCAGTTAAGTTTAACTCTGACTTCGGGGTTTTTGAAGTTGTTAGTGATGCCCCACAACGCCTGGAAAGCCTGCTGAAAAAAAGTCTACATGATCAGAAACCTCCAAAGCCCATTTATGATGTTCTAAGGAAAGCAAAGAATGATGGGCAGCTCTCCAAAATGCGCAGTGCTTCTCCAACCTTCAATATTGATGCAAATTACAACACTATGGTAAGCGTCTTATAGCCCCTGAGTTTATATTTAGATCTTACTGTAGAGATACTGGCAGTAGTTTTTGTTGTGTTTGGCTTGGTAGCTTGGGAAAAATGTTAAATTATGTTAGAGAAACATAATGATGGGCCAAATTATGCCCTGCAATGCACATGTGTCTAGCAGACAAGTGAACGGAATTACAGATGTACATCCTGTAGCACAGAATTTTGAAGATTCCGTAGGGCAGGATTTAGTTGTGTGGTCTGAATACTTTTTAATATTAAAAGAAAAAATATTATGACAACAGTTACTTTACTAGTGATCCCTGGAATGTGCAAATTGACTGAAACTAATGCATCTCAGTCTTTCCTTATTAATTAATTTCCTTGTGTGGCTATGAGCTCATCTGTGGTCTGGCAACACATAAGTCTCTCTTCTATTAAATCCCAAAGGATTTACATGGTTACCATCAATTGAAATGGCCAGAGAAAATAATCTTTGGCAACCAGAAAGCCAAATTTAGGGAAAGATAGGTTGGATTTTAGAAAAATTACCTTGTTTTTGACTGCTCAGACATTATCAAATTTGGTATTCTTACCTGTTCAGTTTCAGGACTTTCTTCAGCACCAAATTATGCAGGTTAAAATCAGAAGTTGAAGCACCATTCACACCTGAAAGAATACAGGGCAGTATAATTAGTTGTGGGACTTTACCTTTAGACAACAGCTTTTGAGGAGAAAAAATGTTTCACTGGGATACTTGGTTTATTCTTCTCTTGCTTCGCATTGGTGTGACTGTTGTGACTTCATTTCATTCAAAGCCAGTCTAAGGTCTTGCTGTATTTTTAGAAGTGGCTGCTCTAAATTATGTTGTAGCTGGAAAGCTGAGAGAAAAGCAGGGAGTTGTAGCAAACTGCTATTGCCTAGTACAAACTTAATTATTTTAATTAAAAAAAAACAGTGTTGAGAGGGGTCAAAAGGCAAAGATGTTTAACAAAGTGATAGTAATGTGAGATTGCAATTCTGCATCTAGACTGAAAAAATGCTACCACAGGACAAGGCTCACAGGCATCCCTACTATGTTAACTATTTTCACAAATATTTTGCTTGAGAGCACAAAACTGGAAGAACATTTCTTGATTTTTCACTTGCTCTCAGGATTAAACTGAGGAAATATTGTGTGCTTGTGCAAGTGTGCCTAACACTCTGTGGGATAACCTTACATCACTGCAACTGTGGATGGCCTTTCTTGACAAATTCAAAGCCATTTCACTATTGCTTACATCTTTCATGTAGCTTGGAGCAACACGGCTCCCATGTTATTTAAGAGTACATTGCTTTCTCTGGGCCATTTTCCATAGATGGTGGTCTTTTGAGGAGTGGTATGCCTCAGTATGCTTTCTTCTTCAGAGAAAAGGGTGATATGTTTTCTTATTTTTGACTCCTTTACTGGGTAAGTAACATACATTCCTCACCCAGTTGATGATGCCTTGGCATCTCAAGGCTGAGCTGGAACAAAATGGCCTGCAAAACAGCATACCAAAAATTGTTACTGCAACTACACAAGGTGAAAGAAGCCAAATTCATCCATTGTGCTACACTATGACTGAACCAGAAGTCATCCCAGACCAATTGCATTATGTAGTTCAGCTCAACTCAAAGAGGATTTGATCTTTCAGGCTTTGGCTGATGGTACTTCTTTTCCTTTGAGTTTCTTCATGCTGACTGAACAGATTGACAGTTGATTTGAATGTTACATTGCTACAAAAAGTAGCAAGAGGCCATCACTGGCACATTACTTATGAAAATGAGCTATGGTTGGAGAATCCTAGTAGGCCTTTCAGGCTACAGCTTGAATTCAAACAAATCTTACCTAAGAAATACACCTACTGGTATTTCTGTCTCTACTTTACTTCCCTCTTAGACTGTTACAAATTTACAGATAAGCAAAACTTCTCTGCATGTGTTCATGCACACTTAAAAATTACTGATATGGAGGTAGATACCTTCTTATCAACAGCCAAAATCAACCTGGTGTAAAATACATCAAGAAAAAAACCTGCTGAGCTGGGTAGAATTGATCACAACTATGGAAAGAAACTGGCTGGCATCCCACATACCTTACTTCAGAGAAGCCCCAGTTCAGCAAAGCACTTAAGTATGTGTTTAACTTTAATCAAGGGAAGTTAAACACATGCTTAAACTTAAACACGTGCTAAAAGCTTTGCTGGATTGGGTCCCAGCAAGGCCTAAGGCTGACTGGGTAAGGAAGCTAACCAAGGTAACAAACCCCATCAGATTAAATGCAGCATCTTTCTCTGGGGGAAGGGGAAAGAGTAGATTCTTTTGTTCTGATAGTATATATAATTTTGTGTACCAGCCATGTACAGACATGAACATGTTAAGAATCACTCAGATAAAAACCTGGGCTGTTGTTCAGCAAATACATAAATATTAAATACCAAAATAAAGAGACTATCTTCTGAATTTCAAAAAAGCTTGTCAGTTACCAGAGGGAGGCATACACTGTGTGGTTGGGAATAATTAGTCTCCATCTCCACAAATTACAGTATATGAGCCACTGCCAACATAAGCTTTCCGTATTTTGAAATATTTTCTTCTCTCTAAATGAAACCACCCACTTTCTGAGTAATTCAGATTTTTTTAATCCCCTACAGATATATATGAGGCAGAATAACCCTTGTCCCAATGGAATATTAGCTCATGGAAAGGAAATTCAAAATGTAACCTACTCAACTGATTATTTGATATAACAAGTAGCATCCATCTTTGCCCCAGCTTCACCTGTTTTTATAGATAAGGAGAGTTACTTCATTCTTCCAAACCATCAGTCTCACTTTCACTAAAAGGAAAAATGCATCTCAGATAAATAACACAGCTCATCCCCTACGAATGGAAAAAGTACGCTCTAAAAAAAATATTGAAGTGTGCTGTGTGTCATTTCTAAGGGAAACAGCTATGGATCATTGTGACCCATAGTCAGAGATCTTAGACATCCTTGGTTTTATTAGCTGGCTCTGTGTTGCTCACAGTTCAGCACATCCATTTCACCCCCAGGCAGCTCTTTGGAGGCACCTCTCTGCTTTGATGAGGCACTGATGCTTGGACTGCCTAAGTCGAAACCTGTTATGGTCCCAATTCATAGCATACTTGGGTTTCCATCATAAATGTTACTTTGTGCAGTGCAGTTCTGCAAAGCTCTGACATAAAAGTGAGAATCATGATAAGTGATAGGTTTCTTATTTGTTTGATTTTTTTTAAATGTCTACAGCTCTCTAATTTGCAGAGTCTAATTTAATTTAAGGGTTTCTCAGTCTTCAGATTCTTGAGGAAAAATAGTGTTTTTTTGTAAAATGTGATGAAGTCAGAAAAATTAACTGCTTCCTATTGCAAAAAAAAATATGAACATTTATTTTGCATTTGGAATTGTACAGTGAAAGCATGATCAATGCACATACTATTTCTGAAGAGAAAACACCCATGACTTGTTAAAAAAATTGTACTCTTATAGATGATCAGATTTAGACCTTTTTAGCTGTTGATAAATTAACTCAATTGTCCCAGCATGATTAAGGCTAAACTGTGTAACAGTGATGATGTTCACTGCATATTTTTTTTCCTGAGACTATGTGTCTGTAAAAGGGGGTTCGAGAGAATCAGTTACATGGTAAACAAAGCAAGAAAGTCAAGAAAACTGAAAATCTTTGGCATTACTTTTTTAATAGTGCCTTGATCGAAAACAAGCAATTCAGTGGATTAAGAAAGAAAGGCTTCCAGCATTTCTTGAAAGTGACTGTTACTTTGAATACAGGTATGACATTCTTTTATGCTTTCAGTTTTAAATTTGTGGGTTTTTCTCTCTTCTGTTTCTTGACAGTACTCTTAAAATATTTTCTCCCACCTCTAGGTTTGTTCGTTTAATTTTAGTATTTTAGTGACCTGGATAAAGTAAAATCAGTGGGGTTTTTTCACTCATCATTTTGTAATTTTCCTTGTCCTGATTTCTGTATCTGCATTCCACAGAGATATCATGGTAGTAATGCATCTTTGATCAATATATAAACCATATAAGTGGAAGTTATGGATCCATGAAATCTATTTAGAAAAAAATAAGGCAGTCCTTTTTATTCCAATTACTAGCTTTGTGTCTGTGGGACCCACTGTCAGTCTTCCTTTTGCAAGGTTCTCTGTGGGCTGCTGTGGCATAGTTGGATGATGCACTGTTATCCACTTGCTATATTTTTCCAGATATCCTTTCAGAAGATGTTCTTCATGTATGCTTTTTTTGAGGATCTGGCTCTACATCCCTCAAGGTTGTGTCTAGATCAAGATAAACTGAGATGCTAAAAGGGAAACTTGCATTTAAAGATGAAGATACCCCAACCCTAGAATGAAATCCTATTTGCCTTCAAATAGAGAGGACAAATGAACCTGGGCATTCACTCATGGTTGTAGGCTCAGGCATAGGCTTTGTTTTCCCTTCACATGCATGTTGGTTTGTTTTGCGCTGTTTTCTAACTTAGCTAAATTTTGCCCCAGTTCTTGAGCCCGGAACACCCACATTATTGACATCTGGTTCTAAAATTGCCTTTTCTGAACAACCTGAGGCTCATGCTAACACAAGATAGCACTGGACGGCTCTTCAGTCCTATGATGTCCTCAGACATCCACCAGTTGAACACGGTAGTGCCAGTTGTCAGTCATCATCTGAGAGTTTAATTAGTATGATCACTGCTATGGCATCGCTGCTGAAAGATTGTATCAGGAATTGTAGTGTCTGGTGATGATACCAGACTTCTGCAATCTGGGACAATAGTTCCATTTTAATGATCAAAATATTTGAGGGCTTCTTGGCAGGGCTTGGGACTGCATAGATACATGCAAGAGCATCCTGACAGAAATCAGTTTTACAGGTAAAGATTGATAATTCAAAGGAGGCGATCATCTGTAAAGCTGGTGAAATATGGAATAGCAGTCCTGGTGTTTACAAATGTGACATAATGAGGGTGAAATAATATGATATGTGAAATAATATGATAATATGATCTGCTGATCATGACCTTCTCTGTGACAATTTATTTTTAGATTGGTCATGGGTTTTATCGCCTATTTTGGGGAAAAAGCCCAACTTTTTCTCTGATTAAAAGCTGAAATTAACTATTTTCTTGTCTTAACTTTTAATTTCAGGCTAGCTAAATTGATATCACAGGTAGAATGGAGCAAGACTGGCATTAATTTCATTATCGATAGTGACTACTATCCCTGGATAAGGAAGCAAGATGGATGTCCTCCTCTTTCTGAAGAGGACGACACTTCGATGACTATGAGGAAGTTCTATATATCGCTTGGTGAGGTAAAATAAACATGTTTAGTGGGTGTAGCATCAAGATATATTGAATGCATGGGGTGAAATTATTGTAACCGAGGTCACAACTTTATTGGACATCTCATTCTCTGAATATCCCTTCTTTTCAAAGCTCTTTGTAGTGCAGATGAAGGTTGTTGGTTTGTAATACAGCCAAAACACAAGTTGTATTACAAGTATGCTCAGCTACTGTCATACACCTCTCTCCACTGGGGACTGTCATTACAGAAACCTACACATACTGCACAAAATGATTACAGACAGTAAGTTCTGCACTCAGAAACTCTTCAAGAAACAGAAAAATTTGAATTGTTCTATGACATTTTTTTTCCTAGGCTATGGTTTCTCAGACAAAGGATTGTTTTACATTAGCAAAAGGAAGTGATTTAATGAAAACTACAGATTCATTCTCACATCCTGTAGCTTCTAGTCAAATCCAGTGTTCTCCTGGACAGCATGAAAGAGACAATATACTAAGTGAAAAAGATAACCTTCTGGGTAAGTAACTGAGGCTCAGCCATAGTATTTATAACAGAACTCTGACCTGGTGGAAAGAAAAGTAATTCCAAGAAATTGCTGCTAACTCGTTATCTTCTGAGTATCACATGATATCAGGCTTCAGACAGGGATTTGCTTCCACAGTCTCAACATTAAATGAAATCTTGAGCTAGAAACCAAGAAATTTTGTGATAGTAGAAGCCTCTTTTCTTACATATTTCTGTCTCATAGATATCTGTATGTTTCAGCTGATTTTTTGCTTGTTTTTCCATTTGATATGTTTTGAAAGACTTTCTTCTTAGAATTGTGGAATGGTTTAGGTTGGAAGAGACCTTAAAGACCATCTAGATCCAACCTCCCCTATCCCTACCTTCTTGTCTGGATTCTTTGGTTATCTGATAATGTATAGTTTGTGTTGCAGCCATCTTCTTAGGGTATTTATGAGGGGCACTTTTAAACACCTTTTGGCTGCCAATTTTTATGAATCTTATAGAATGTAACTGTGACACTCCTGTGAAATTCAATTGAAATTGTTCAGCAGGTTTCAAAGGTACTGTGAGAGAACATAGGGATGAATTATGGACATACCTGATTGCAGGTTAGGGACATTATGGGCAACCTGTTAACCTTGCTTCTGTTAGGTAGCCAGTAGCAAGATGAACAGGGAAGTCTCAGCTTATGTTAGGAGTTCTCTGGCCCCAGTTACTGGGGGGAAAAGCTGTCATTCCACTCTGAGGCTTGCTCTGATGGGACCTTGGTGCCTAACAGCTGGATGGAAAATTGGGAGACAAGATAACTCCAGAAGTCTGTCTTCTTCCTCAAACCCATGAGGATCACCCATTGCTGATGCATTAATGAAGTTATTGAAGCTGCTTTTGCTTACAGTCCATGACTTCACCGCTGATTTTTGCAGTGCTTTGAGCAGAGAAGTCACACATGCACCATTCTTGCAGAGCATTTACCTAACTCTGTATTGCAGTGGGCTGGGCATAGGACTATGGAAAACCTCTGTCTTCTTTGGCTGAAGCTGTCTTGCAGTCAACAGTATTTTGCCTCAGTTAATATTTTACATCTAAAACAATTATTTTATAACGTAGACCATCATTTTCCCAGTGCTTATTATTCTTTATGCGTATTTCATTGGAAATCCAGCATTTTTGTCAGAATTTCTTTACAGGCACGGTATTCACCTGGTGTCAGGCACTAGAAGCAGTAAAGGGCATCAGTTAAGTTTCTCAGAGCCAGCCTGCAGTTACAATGAGCTCAATAGCTGAAGGTATTTGCTTGGACAATCCAGTTTGAATTCCTTGTTCACTGCTTCAGTTTGATCAAGGTCATCAATTGATGTCTTGAGCAAACCCCTGAGCCACTTGACTTTTGATTATTCAAGAACTGTGTTTCTCCCTCCCTAATTGCCTCAGAACCTGTAAAACCATACTTCCTGTTTCAATTTTGCAGAAATGTGTTGAGAAGCTATAATTTTTCTTTGTCAAGTGAAAACATTTGAATCCAATTGTCTGTCTGTGACAGTGGCCAGCACTAATTAGATGAAGCTCCTTTTTGGAGGAAGATTGAAAGAATGTCTAACTACCATTGCCATTTACTGACCAGGCCACCCTAGATGGTTCCACTAGCTGATGATATTACACATGTGAATTCGGCGGATCTGAGAGATTTAGCCCTTTTCTTTTGCAACCTTATGTAGTACATGTACTCAGAGGCTGTAGCAGTCTCCCCACTGACAATGTTTTGTCTACCTACAGTAGTGATACAATAGTCTGCATCTTGGCTTTAGGGAAATACAGAAGATTCAGTCTATTCTATAGTGTAAAAGCTGGACTGATATGAAGATATTGTAGAGCCACAGCTGAATTATGACTTATTTTTTTTTCTTTATTTCGCTTAGATTCTGCTGCTGTTCATAACACCTGTAGTTATCTGCTCAGTTTTATAGGACTGACTTGTACAGTGACAGCAGCATTAACCTAGCTGAGCAGTATATATAGTCAAGGTCATCTTTGTTAACATGCTCCAGAACTACTTGATTTGCTGAAAGTCTGGCAGAAGTAGAACATGTATTTGAGCAAGTTAAAGTTAATTAAATTAAAGTTTCTTTCTCAGCAGACCAGGATGCTGGGGCATGCTTAATACCATGGAGACACTGAGGGGCTGCAATAAAAGGAATTAAATAGAGAAGTGTAGACCAAAAAAAACAGGGCTAGTCACTTATAAACTTGTTAGTTATGAAACATTTTTAGATGTAAATGAGCCATTTCTGGGGGCCAGACTGGACTGCAGGATTATTAAATGTTTCCGGAGTCCTTGACATAATCATTTGTTTTGTTATCCTATGTATGTCAAGAATTTACCCGACAGAGGGCTGTTCGACGCTTCAGTCCTTTGCAATAACCAACTTAAGTAGATAAGAATTATCACTTACTAGTTTTCTAAGGCCTAAATAAAAACCAGTTCTGTGGTTTTTACATACTGTGACTTTGATCACACTATGATCAAATGCTCAGGAAGAAACCAGGCCTTGAAGCACAACAAGGTGGTTTAACAAGAGCTGAGGAGCTGGGTTGTTCAGCTGAGTAAACAAGACAATTGACTCCAGAGGAAGTTACTCCTGAACTCTGGTGCTCTGCTGGAATTCAACAGGGAATGGGTTTCTGGGATGTGGGGCTGAATTTCTAAACACATAGCAACAGCAGAAGCACCTCTGCTATTCCCTGCTCAGCAGTGTGACATGGTCTGATTGTTCTGCAGTAGAACAATATAAAAATATATTTGCATTTTTTAACTTGGAAATGTTGATATGCACGAGAACGGTCCTGAATCAAGAGTCTTCAACAGTCTTTTCTGATTTAATGCAGAAGCAGATTCCCTGTCTAAGGAAGGCCACCAAGGGAGTTTCCTTCACCCTTCAAGGAAAGCAAAAGCCATCATTTCAAGGAAGACATCCAGAGAGGCTGAAGAGGGTTCTTCTGTGGCTGTTGCTGAACAGCCTGCCCACACTCAGTTAAGAGTTTATGTAGACCCGAAATGGGACAGTGCAGCAAAAGAAAAAAATCAACAGGAAAGCGTAACTGCTCAGACACCAGGAGAATTCATACCAGATTATACCCAATTTGTAATGAAGGAACCTGCTTCAGAACCGACCCACCAGCCAACTGCTGACATCCACAGTAATGCGGATTTCCACAATCAGCCTGAAGTATTTATACATGAGCTATCAAATAATGAGTTTGCTCATGGCACTGCAGAGTCACTCCTTTCCCAAAGTTCTTTGTTTTCTGTCTTGGACTCCCGCAGAGATGCAGGAGAGCAAGACACTGAAGATGTAAGCTTAAATTCGAGTTCTGAAAGTGGTGGGTCAGACAGTAAAGCCTGGTGTATTAGTCACAGGACTTCTGATACTGGCAACAGACATGAGTTTGAGAGATTCAAGAAGTTCATTAAAGGAACACTTGGGGAGAGGTACTGGTGGCTTTGGATGGATATTGAAAGACTGAAGGTTCTCAAAAACACTACGAGGCAGCAAAGGTACCCTTCATTATTTAATGGTTATTCCCATTGTTTTAATGCTTGTAACCCAGCTAGATTAGTGCAGGTTTTGAGATTTCGGAATAACTTGTAGTGTTGAAATAGTACAGACACAATTAAAATAATCATGAGTGTCATAACAAGTTAGGAATGACTCTGTTGAAGCTGATAAAACCGTTTTTGCAGTCATGTTTGCAAAGCTTACATGAAATCAGAATTACCATAATATTATGGCATTGTTTAGAAAGAAACTTGGAAAACAGGTGACAATAGGAAAAAACAACACCCAAAAAACTTAAATCCACAAGTGGGGCATTCAGCATGACAAACCGCTTTAATGAATGGCTCTGTAGAACTCAGATTGTCTATTCTAAAGCACTGTACATTTTATACACAACTTGTCTCTAATTTGTGGATTTTTTTTCTTTTGGCTTCTGCCATTTTCAATGACAGCAGTTTAACCAGTAGGGTGAACTGTACTTGGTTCTGTATAGCATCTTATACATGCTTATATGACTATTTTTCCTGACTCAAGGCAACTCAATAAGATGAAGAACATGTATCTTTTGAGCGGTGGAGACTACTTCCTCAGTTCAGAAGTGTTACTCAGACTTAATCTGCTGCATGGAGATCAGTGGAATGTAAGGCATTTAAGACGTATTCAGCCTGAAGTAGTGAAACCTCTACTTCTTTACTGGTATGAAAAAGTGAACATGAACTAAGATTCTATTGTTTAATAAATTTTCCTTTTCTTTGATAAGTTTATTAGGTTTATTTCACTTCACTTATCCCATGGCAATTAGCGGGAGCAATGTCATCATAAATACTAGCAGATGTTGCATCTGAATTTTTAGTTGATCCTAAACTACACTGCAATCTGCTGACAAGTCAGGTGGATCTGCCTTACTGAGCCCTTGTTATTTTACTGCCAAAGCGTCTGAGCTACTTTTTGTATAACTATCTTGGATACCATTCAAGTAAACTTCAGGCTGCAGGTTAGAGAAACCCCTCCAGGCATAGAAGGTTAATTCTGTCCTAAGCTAGTCCCCATACTGCCCTTCTCAAGTTTCTGAGGATGCTCTGTGTATACATCTATGGGGAATTTGACTCTGAGATTTTACTGTTCAATGTCTGTCATATAAAATGCCTTCTACATTATTGACAGCTTAAGAAAGGATACAAATTTTAACCTGTTTCCGAAACATAAGCTAAATTTTTCAACATATTCTTTCCTCCCCAAGGGGGATCAACAAATTGCAGACATAAACAAGTACCTGCAGTTGTGAACTTTGCTGTGGGGCCTCACAAGAGCTGTGGTATATGTCCTATGACCTACAATCCTTCCCTATTATTTGCTGTAGGATGGACGGGACATATCCTACTCAGACTCACACAAAGGCAGCTACGTAATGGTGCAGAATTTGCAACCTAAGTTTATTTATGTGTGGCTTGGTTTTAGATTTGGAAGAGTGCAATGTCTAAACATATCTTTAACATTAAGTGCTTTTTGAATTTAGGTGCACATAGCTCCATACTTTGATACAGTAAACATCATCATGGGGAAGGGGAAAGAAGCCAAATAGCCCAGTATTTAATGTTTTGTGAAAGTTCTACTTTTCAGATTTGTGTTTTGTTTTGTGTTTGTTTTTTTTTTTTTGTTTGTTTTGGTTTGTTTTGGTTTTTTTCCCCTCTAGGGGTCCCAGATTTTGTGTCACTCGTTCAACAGCAATAGAAACTGCCAGTGCAAAATTGAAGATGTGGCACACATGCCAACAGAGACCAAGGGTGGACATTGATCCTTTTCCACATATAGTATCATTGCTGCCATTGACACTTAAGTCTTGCATGCCCAAGATATCACCTTCCCTTTCTCAGGTAGGTAGTATCACAAAATTGAAAAACAAAGCCTTGTGCCATCAAAGATAATGATAAAACTCCTTGAATTCAATGGAATAAGAATATGGTACTGGATTCTTATGAAGTCAAGATTTAGCAAGCTGGTCTATGGCAGGTTGTTGTATATAAAAATGCAACACTATTTTACTATACTTTATGCAACAGGATGCTATAAAATGAGTCAAATTATCTTCTCAGTTACATCCTGTTTAGTCAAATTATCTTCTCAGTTACATCCTGTTTTTTTCATAGGTCTCTGGATTGATCTATAAAATTAAGAATCTATTGGCACAGATTATGCTCTTCAACCAGCTTTATCTTAATCCAGATTAATTCTTTCTTCACTACAGTTATCTTGAATTTACCCATCTTGTTTGTAAAAAGGGCACAGTTCTCATCTTCTATCTCCTGAACCCTTCAATCCTTCAGTCAGCTGCATACAATTTTGTCTTCTATAGAGGGTCACAGGACACACAACACAGACCTTTTCGTAGCCTGTCACTTGTAGGTGGCCACTTCAGTGGCCACTCTTCCTTGAAAGCCTGAATTTGAGACATAACTGCAGTGAAAGCTCCTGATTTTCAGCAACACAGTATTAAGGCTCAGGACAGAACGGGCCTGGAGAATGTGACTCAGGTCTGTGGTTCCAGTATCAAGAACTGGATGGAGTATGCCACAGATCTGCTCACACACACATCTGTTACTTTGAGTTGGATAGTTTCAGACTACAATTTCATTTTTTAGAAAGCAAATTCATGGAGATAGTGGAGGAAAAGCAATGGGACAAATTTCATGTTCAGAAGAAGCTGAGTTCAGGAGCCAGATTCCTGCTGATCACAGCAGGAATGGGAGCCAGACACAGCTGCCTCTTACAGAGACCAATTCTGGCTTCACAAGGTGTGCTAATGACCCAGGACTAGCTGTAGGTTAGGCAGACAGGATCCTAACTCTGCAGGTTTTCCAGCCCCTGTTGAGTTCAGCAGTTGAAGTAAACAACAATCTGGCATCCATGCACCTCACAGAATCAGATGATGGACCGTTTCTTGCTGCTTTTTCCCTCCCCTCCCCTCTCCTCCCCTCCTCCCCATCTGAGTGACTGTATCTGTTTGTACAGCTATTTAAGGTAATCCTAGTAAGGATTCACAAAACATGTTCATATCCTTTTCACCTGACATCTGCTGTAACTTCTACCTGTTAAAAATACAATTTTAAAGTCATAGTGGTTATTACAATGAGCTGACAAATCTTGCAAAATGTGCAGAGAAGCTTTTTGCAATTTGCAGTTTTGCATATCGTGATTGACAAGGAAAAATAGACCTGAAAACTCTTGAATATTTTTGAGTAGTTAATAAGAACATGTTAAGAAAACACAAAGGTGGAAGAATAATCAGAATTCCTTTATTTTTCTGTTATGTCTTTTAGAAAAGTAGAACCAGCTCACCAGCAACTTCATCAAAACCATCTACGCCAAATCTCTCTTTGAAGAAATCATCAAGATTATCGCCTACCCTACTATCAAGACAGAGCCCCCAAAGGGATGACATTTCTACCAGTAGAAAGTGGTAAGGACTGAAGTCCCTTGTACTTCTTTCTGTATACCAGTGTACCTCAAATACTTATGAAAGGCTTTTAGATCGTACTGTTTTAATGAGTATTTTTCTTTAATATAATAATCTGCTTAGGAAAGCACAGTTATGGTATGGCTTGCAAGCATGGAGAATTCCTCCCTGGCTGATTGGTTTCTCATTTGTGTGTGCCACCACACAGAAGGGTTCATTTCTCCAAACACAAGTGTTTTACCCTCACTTGTGTAATAGTTGATATTCTGTATGTACATTAATATTCTTTTAACCTGTCTCAAGTGCTTGCCTTCAAAGACATGCTGTATCAGTGATTTCCACAGGGCTGCATGAAAAATTAGTCCTCTACATTTCTTACGTTTATTATAAGTTTGAACTCTATATGTACTTTTTCCTCTACTATTCACTATGTCATTCTACCTCTTTCATGCCCCTTCTTAGTTGTTTATTTTATAAGCAGTCTAGTTTTTTCATAAGTATGTATTGAAAGTTTTGTTTGTTTGTGGATCCAGGCCAAAGTCAGCCAACAGAAACACGATTGATTACTCAGCTTTGGATGACACCAAAGACTCAAAATACCAGGGTCATAGAAAGTACACCTATGCTGAGCTGCTCCAAGTAAGTACTATTTAAAAACATTAACTGTCTTGAATCATGGGTTAAAACTCTTTATTCTCTAGTATTAAAGGGGAAGTAGTCAATGATGCGGAGAAATTGCTTTGATTATATGAATCTCAATGCCTTATGCAGAGGTATAATTAGAATGTCAGCATTTTCTGTGTGGTATCTTTCACTTATTTGATAGGAAGTCATGGCATATACAGAGGTTTATTTTCACTAGAAAATGTTGATCTTCTCCATGGTGACCATGTGTTCACTGGCTATTATGGAAAACTCACTGAAGAAATGCTTCAGTCGAATCATTGCCTGGAAGAATATACTAGACTTACAGTGAAAACTGAATCTGCCCTAGAAGGCCATTAAAATAATAAAATTCTGAAGAGAAAAATCTTCATTTCTCTTTGTTGCTTCTGCAATCCACTCTTTTCTTTGTTGAATTATTGCCTGCTAAGCAGGCCCTCAATCCAGCAAAGCTCAAGAGGCACAGGCTACACAGGAGAGCCTGTTCTCAATAACTGTTAAAATGCTGACAAATTGAACATATGAGATGTCAAGATCTGGCAATTTAACATATATTTGAAACCTTTCATGTTTGTGGAATGGTCTTGAAACAGCCTGCTGTTTCAGTGAGATATTGATACCCATGGTCTCACAACTAGAACAGCCCACCGTATTATGAAATCTGGGCTTGTTTACATATGCATGGAGTTGGCTGATCACTTGAGCACCTGATCGATTGTTTTTTTACATCAAAATCACACTTTATTACTTCACTGCAATCATTTTACTTCTTTGTTAATTTTGACAGAAGAAAAGGCTAGTCTTTGCAATTAGGGGACATTTGCAGTTAGAAACTTAAATTCAGGAAATATTCACACCATGAACTATTAGTTTTTATACAACTTCATAATTTGAAGTTTCCCTCTAGCTGAGAAAGGAACATACTATCCATTTACATGTACAGGGTTAGACTGGAACTGACAGTCAGTACCGCAGTTTGCCATGATGCAAAGGGGAATGCAGGAATTCATAGTTCAACTTCATACTGGGCAGAGGGATCTTCCTACTCTCCTTCAGAAATCTGGCTTCCTCCTGCCCTTCTCCATCACTGTTACTGTTTGGAAAGAAGCTTATTGTGAGCCACCGCACTCCTCTGCTCCCTCTTCTGCTTTCAGAGACAGGAAATTAACAAAAGTTTCTCTCTTGTAATCATCAGAAACTTACTGTTTTGTAACCTCCTCCAGCTTCTCTGTGGGCATTGTCAAAAAGGATATATCCTTCCTCTAATGCTTCAGGAGCTAGCCAGATTAAAGAGCATGGATTTCTTGCCCCTTAAATGCTCATGATTTTGTTGCTTATGTCAGTGTGTAAACCCAGGAAGCAAATCTTTTGTTCCATGATAGTTAACTGTTTTGAGGCTTGACCAAATAACCACCTGTTAACTTAATCCCAAACATGGTAGCCTGAGCTCAGTGAGCTTTTGACAGCTAAGTAATATGGTCTAGTATCATTGGAATTCCCTGCATTCAGAGCTAAAGTGTTAATGAAAGAAATAAGGCTGGGTTTGCTTTTTCATTTCAAGTATTGAAGAACCACCAAAAGGATACTATGGAAATTTTGCTACTCTGCTTGCCTTCAGTCGTCAGACTTATTCCATTGGATGTGAATGTTTAGTGAGGAAAAGGTATGGAGAGTTATGATCAACTGCAGATGTAGCAAAAAATAGAGTCTAATTTATTGGGATGAAGATTCTAATTGAACACACTGTATGGCCCTCCATTGCAATGTACTGACATTCGAAAAAAATGAAACCTTCTTATTTCTTGCTTTATAACTGTATTTTATTTGTCCAGGGGAAAAGTGCTGCTGGCAGTGCTGTCTTAAGGGGATCGAAAATGGAAAGCATGCTGCAGTCTCTTTATTTGGACAACAGAGCAGGCTACTACTTCACACAGTTCTGTGAGAAGTCAGGGAATAAGGTATGAGTCTTTTCGTATCCTGTGATAATTCAGTCTACAATTGACTGAATGCCAAGTTATAGAGGGCGGCCAGACTGAAAAACAAAAATGAAGAAAGAAAGATTGATGACTGGATGAATTATTACTTGTGAGACTTCAATCCCTCAACAACAATAAACTGTTCATGTGTATATTCAAACTAATGACAAGTCTTAACCAAGCTGTCAGATCCTAACTGTCTCAGACCGATTGGAAATCTGATTGTACCATCCGGGATAAAAAAAGACGAATCGTTTTTAAAAACTAGCCTTTAACTTGGCAGAAAAAATGAGGTCTTAACCCACAAAAACATTTTTTAAAAAGATGGAAAATCTGCTATGCTATTACTCATGATAATATACCTCCTTCTTACTTGTTGGGTTACTGATGTCCAAAATCTCCAATGTTTTAAAAACGTTCTTCTGCTTCCATGAAGCTTCTTGGATTTCTGGGAAACACAACACTATTTCTTCTCTGTAGTCAGCAGATCCATCATTCATTGCTGGGTGTAAATTGAGGATTGGTTGGAACAAGTTGTGGATCTTTAGCTCAGTGGCTTTGCAGAAAAATTGAGTCTTTAGGGGAGGTTTGAGTGCAGTCAAGATGGACATCTGTTTCACTGCTGGCACAGCCCATAATCCAGCAGCAGTAGCTGAAAATGCCTTTGGCTACCAGAAGGCAAGAGCCAGTGTTTCGAAAGCTTAATACCTTCATCTAAAACTGTTAGATGTGCATAGAGAGAAATCTACATAAAAGTAACTTCTTTTTTCATCAGAGATAAGCACCTACCCACATGGCCTCTAGCCTCTGCAGGTGCCAGACTCCTTTGAAAATTATTTCCTTAAGTTTCGGCTACAACTCTGGAGCTTATCTCACTCATATGCCAGGTGTGGCAGCCTACAGTTTGCTGAGCAAAGTTCCCTGCCCCTATCTTTTTGAGACACGAACTTTATTGTCCAGTGGTAGGGTTTTCAGGGTATTTTTAAGATCCAAACCCCATAAGCACATGATTAAAAGAGAGGACCTGGGGAAAGACTCCTCCTTCTGCAATAACTTTTGATGTTTTTTTGAATTTTTGAAATGAGGCCAACACACTGTGCCTCAGAAATGCATGTAATAAACATGTAATGATAGTCCCATTAACATACGTCAAGTACACAATATTTAATTGTTTTGGTTACTGCTGCAAAATGCTATTTCACCACGGTACCAAATTTGCATGTCCATTATCAGCATTTCTTCTTTAGTGCTGGCGTTATGCCACTGAAATGTGGTTACTCTTCAAAAGTTAACTGCAACGTTAACAATTTTCATGGCCAATTATGCATAAAGGATGCAATAAAAGATATCACAGTGATGATACCATTAAATATGTTGTCCTTCTGCCAATATACATCAGAAGATTAAATCCACCTTAGACGGAGCTTGATTCATGGTGACCCCAAGGAGCTAAATAATTACTTGCATTGGAAAGTGAACCTTTTATAAAGCTGTGATATTTGGGTAGAAATAACTTACAATATTTTTCATCTGTAGTTGTGGAAGAACAGTGCGTACTTTTGGTTTGACCTACAAGCTTATCATCAGCTTTTCTACCAAGAAACTCTTCATCCTTTCAAAATCTGCAAACAAGCTCAAGTAAGTTATAAATAACAAGTTTTCCCTTCACAAATACACTTGTTCATTCCTTCAAAAATACATTTGTTCAGTGTAAAGACTGAATAGAAGATAGAAAGTAGAAAAGTTTCCAAACCTTGACAACCCACACCAAAGTAAATCTGGATTGTGGACAATAGGAGAAGCTCTTTGGAGTGTTTCCATGGTATTTCTTGATTTAAATGTTAAACATGCATAGTTTGATTTCTAGGCTCTGCTGCCTGTTCCAGTTTTATCTATTATACTCAGTTTACCTAATCTCCCCTTTACTACTCTGTGTTATATTTGAAAACTGTCTGCTTAGAATTAAGATCAGAGATAATATTTTTCTCAATCATCTAATTTAAGGTACATCTAAGCTATACCTTTGCTTATAACTGTGTGAGTTAGAATTGCAGGTCTCACAGTCCAGACCTTAGATAATGACCTTAGTTATGAAAATGGATCTTTCACTGGTCAGTTCTGCTTTTTCCGATTGTCAGGGCATTAATTCGCTCTTTTTGCAGTTGTCATCCTTTCTGTTTGGTCTTACTGTCAAGCGGAACTGATATTTCCTATAAACAAGCACCCTTAATTGAGCATGCACTGTGAGTCAGGGAATAAACCAAAAGTTAACTGGCTCATCACAGGCCATGCGTGCTGATGCTGTCAACAACTGCATCATAGTCTGCCACTGCCAGGGAAGGAGGCTACAGCAGTGTGATATCATCAGAACTCACAACTTTAAAAATTACTTCATGAAGCTTTGGTTGGTTTTCCTTCTGCAAACTTGCATAGGAGTATATCATATCTGTGTATTTCAATATATGCTGTAAGAAGCAAAGCTACTTCACATGTCTGTCATGTCTTTGAAATTAATATCATAGAGAGCAGTGGAGAATAATCTCTTTGTATGGTTTATGTTACTGAGTATCTGAACTTCCTTCTATTTGTCTTCTTTTCCTACTTGGAGGTTTTACTGGGCAAATGACAGAATTTTGCACATTTGTCCAGAATTACCACTTGAGTGTTATTTGTACAGAAACACCAAGCAGTGGTTGAGGCTCCCTCCTGTCACACACTGGCTAACTTAAACTGCTACTCTATTTAGTTGTTTCCCCCTCCAGCTCTACTTATGGCCTGAGGCCGACTGTCTCCCCTATCAGCCTAGGCCAGTGGTTAGGGACAGTGCTCACAACAGGTATACAAGTTAACCATACCTAGATTGTCTTCTTTTTCCTATATGTTTTGTTGTAGGCCAAATCTTAAGTAATGGTCCATGGTAGTTTTCAATTTGATTTCATTTCACACCAGCTCATATTCTTTCTGCAGTGGTTGCATGGCCCAGGTCCTTTTTACTTATTTCCAGTGCTGGCCTGGTGGTGACAGCAGAACATCATACAATCAGTGTTACCAGGCAATTACAGAGAGCTCCATACACATGGCCATTAAAGTAAATACATCAAAACGAAATATGTGAAACTGTTCCATTAGCATAACTAACAGCTGAAATGTAACATAACAAATCAACACATGTGCTATAACATTTGGTATCATTCTCTAGCTTGCCTTTTAAGGCTGCACAAATATAATTCTTGTTTTCATTGGAACATGGTAAAGAGTCAAGCTGCAACTAATCTACAGGGTCTGCTTATCGAAGAGATGCCTTCCCAAATTATGTGCTCACCTTTGGCACAATAAGATAGTCATTCCAAATACTCCTAGGAGAATGTGGGTCAGATTCACGTAACACATTGTCATGTATATTTTACTATGTATTACAGAAAGACACATCCAAAGTATTCTGTATGTGTTCTGCCTCCTTCCTGTTAGAAACAAGACCAAACCTGGATTGCTGTATATCTGTTAGCCATTGTTTCATTTGTTAGGCATTTTTATGATAGAGTAAGAAAATGCATTCCAAGGTATATACTCATTCATCCAGGAACAGAAACTACAGCGAGAATGAAATCTGATGGATAAAAATAATGATGACTACAGGTAATCATCTGGAAACATACACGGTTATTCACTACAAACATACACATACGAGTGTAAAATAAATTGAGAAAGAAAAGCAATAAAGAAAAAGATACTGTAGTTTTGGATAAAAAAATAGAGTTAGAAAATTTAATACAGTTATGGGAAGCACAATATTTTAACACTAGAATCAATTTAGGTAAAGGGAATTATCATTACAGTGAACTTTCAGAATCAGACAGAAGATTTATGTTAGTGGAATGTGATGACAGGGTTAAGGCAGTTTAACCTTTCCATTTTAGACCAGCCAGTGCATTGTATTCTATCATATGATTCTGTGGAGCAGCTGCACGAGCCCATCGCTTAGATCAGATCAATATCCATGCCTTGGGCAGCAATACAAGGCACTTGGAGTTCAACATTTTTTGTGTTTCTTGCTTCACTCTAGTCATTCTGCAATTGCTTACCAAAGTCTTCTCATGTGGGTCACACCAAAACCCAAGGCCTAAACAAGTCCTGATTTGGAAAGTCATACATGAGGCTAAAGACTTAATCTGAATTTCTTAAGCGTTCTGTATCTCCAGATTTGTGCCACTATAAGTAATGTAAGATACAAATTCTGATCAAATTTCCAGATAGGTTTTTGGGTTTAATCCATCACTTATCCTAATTCAATTATAGGAAAATGTATAGCTGGCAGGTAGGAAAATTCTTTGTGTGCTACAAAAGGAACAAAACACTGAATAAATACAGTATGATGTGCACTTGATGTCACACGTGTAAGATTTTTGTATGAATTTGATGAACTTTAAGTTCATTTAATGTCATTTTTCCCCATTGATGCTTTAGGAGATTAGCCAATAAAAGAGTTTCACTAATTCACTGAGATTCAGAAACCCACAAGGCTTCCATGACATGGGAGTCAAAAAAGGCTATGAATATTTTTTTTAAAGGATGAAATATATTTTCCCACTATATCTTGCTAAGTTCTTTTCCCAGTGTTGAAGTCTGTGAACACAGCCACTTTTCCTCTATTTTGGCATGTCTGGAACTTTTCTCAGTTGGTTTATCTGCAGTCCTTGCATTCAAATCTAGATCTGCAAATGCAACTGAACCCTCAGCAAGGGACCCAGGGGTGGATGCTCCCTCTCTTTTCTCCCGTCTGCATTCACTTTGTTACCTTGTCAAGTTATCTTTCTACTTGGTGGGCCAAATCCCATAAGAGTGGATTCTTACCAGAATTCAAGAAAAAGATGGCATTATACCAAATCCTCAGACACTGTAAATCTGCATCCTTCAAAATTGAAGAGACCATCCTGATTACAGCACTGAGGGTCTGGTCCTTTAAATTTGGAAAAGTGGACTCCTGTAGCTAGCTTAACCGCCTCTCATTTTCTGCTTCACATGTAATAGCCCTAACTATTGCTTCTGAGAAAGAAATGTCTGTATTTACCATGCTCCAGTTTTGCGTGTGAAATGATACAGGGTTGCGGAGGGACAGAAGGAGTTCCGCAGGTAGAGCAGCCTGCGAAGGCAGACCTTAAATGGCAATATATTGTGACAGTGTTTATGTGAACAGATTGTCAAAGTTTTTGACCAGAGCTTCCCTAGTCTGGCCAATTTCTGACTCTGTAGGCTGAAACGTTTTGTCAGCTCTAAAGAAAAGTAGCGAATATACTCAAGTTAACTCATTTCATACAAAATCACAGGGGGGAAAAAGGTTTCATCCAAGAAACTCGTGCAATGTTTGTTTTGATATTATTCTTAAAACTATGCTAAAAATGATCAGCCACTTAAGAAACCAGGTTAAAATATCAAGGACCTATTTTGGACTCTTTTCACCAATTTACAGAACTCTTGTGTGGTTTTATGACTCATAATACATGGAGCAATGTAGCACTAATGATGAGTAAAATAGTTAACCCCTCTATTTTTGAAGATATTGTGTCTTGGTATCATTGGACTAGATATCATTGGACTTCTAATTTGTCTATTTTATATGTTAAATGTTTTGGAGCAGAGTAGAACATGATGTAAATGGAACTTTTCTAGTGTTAGGGTTTTTTAGCATAGCTTCCAACTTTTTGATCTCACTAATTGAATCTAATTAATGCTGTCTCTGTTAAACTTAAATGTATTTGGGGATTTGCTCAGAAGGGCATAATTTGGGATAAATGTGACATTATTCTCAACTCTTTTTCCGGATGTCCTCATTCTTTGCCCTTACCCTTACACCTGCGTGTCTTTATTGCACTGATAACATGGTTAGCCACAAACCATCTTTGCTTTCAGTGATCGGATCTATGTAGAAAGGGGGTGGAATCCTGCATAAAGAGTAAACACAGTAATCATAACAACTTCTAACTGGGGAATGGATGTTAGAAATCATAGCCCTATATTCCTCAGTGACCTGGTATCAGGAGAGTCTAAAGTGTGTGTTTCAAATTGTTAAGGTCCAGAATAATAGGAATCTAGTCTGGTGGTTTTAAAGAAAGAGTCTAATAGGTCAGAATTTCATTTAAAACAAACAGAAACATAATTATTCAGTGTAATAGAACATTCTCCCACTATGCTTGAAATTTAAACACAACAGTTTTATTACTGCTGAACACAAAGTAAATGTATTATTTTGTTCTTCTCTACCACTTTGTACATCTGCTAGTTACAGCTAGATTTTAGCAACATAAGGAAAATGAAAATTGTAAGAAACCTGCATTCTTCACTGTCAAAACTGTGTGATAATAAATAGTGAAGGTGGGCTCCTCAAGGCCATCCTAGAGAGAAATTTGATTATGCTACTAATCTCATCCCTTGAACATATGTTTGAAAATTAGTTAGACTTTGAAAATACGAAGAAGAGAAAACACTTATAAATAGATGACATCTACTATGGCAGCATCTTTTCTCAATCGCTTTCCTAGTTGCATTCAGAATCATGATGTATTAGAAAGATATTCTAGAATATCTTCTTCAAAGATTTTCCTGGCAGAAAGTGTTTTTTTCACTGAGTTTTCAGTGTTCTTTTTCATAGCAGTTTGTGAAACATTTAAAAAACAAGAATTTGACTTAGGGGACTATTTGGAAGAAAAAAAAAAATATAAAAAAAAAATTACCCTGTGCTTCAAGAATGAGCTGATAGAGAGAATGAAACGCTCTCTGGGTTCAGCTTTCTTCTGTTTGTACACAGCAAACTCTGTGTGCTTCACAAAAAAGCATATTTTAATCCCTGCTTTGCTAAGTATTTAGACATCAGTTGTGCAGTGCTATCTCCTGTTATGGATCCTATACCATAATAGTGTCACTCATGTCAAAGAACTGTGCATGAGAATCTTCACACAGAATTAAATCACTTTTTCACTAATTTTAACCTTAGATTTACAATCCCATCTACTTAGAAGAAGACACCTTCACAAGTTGGCCTAGCACATATTTTGCAAGACAACAATGAAACTTCGTGAAGAATGCAGTTGCTGTAATGATTGTGGTTCCTGAATCTAACAAGAATCAGTCAAATACTTCCAAATAAAAATTACATTAAGTGTTAATTTGTGATCTAACCGTTTTAACAAGTAAAAATGGCAGGGAGGTCAGTTATGGCAATAACTGAATTTTGGGCAAAAATTTAATATTGGTGAAAACAAGGCAGGTTTCTGATAAGTTAGTCTCTATCTAAAGAAGTTAGTATAGGTTAGATAGGTTAGTATCTATATAAACTAAATATATGTTTAGAATATACAGCAAGGCAGTGTGGGACAAATACGCATTAATTCTCTCCTCTAATGGACTGTGACCATTGGAATAGATGATGGCTTAGAATAAGTTTTCTTCTGTTTTATTGTAGTTCCTTTATGCAACTTACATTGCCCCATCTGCCAGTATGGACATTGGACTTCATCAGAGGAAGAGAAACATGATTTATCAGAAAATTGACCCAGCTTTTGAGGATCTTTTTGACCCAGCTGAAGAATATATCCTCACTGTTCTGATAGAGCCGTGGATGAAGATGATGGAAGAAGACAAATATACTTACGGAAAGGTAACTCATCTGGGTGACACAGTGAAAAATTCTTATGCTATTGGAAGAAGATCACAAGAGCCTTCATATGCAACCCTGTTAGGGAGAAGTATTATGTAGCGTTTTGCTCACCCGCTCCTTTCTACACTGATGAGTGGAGCAGGCTGAGCTTCCTGTGGAGAGCAAACTTCCCATCCAGAGGAAGGTGCAGGCCTCACGGACCCCTTGGTCTGTGAATTAGGGAGGAATGTATCTTACTACGGTAAAATTTCTCTTCGCACTCAGGAAGTGTCATGTTTCTGCAATCTTACCATTGATCAAATAAAAATAAGCTGTATTTCTAGAGCATTTGTACTATGATGTTAGGTCCTTATTAATTCTATCAAGTATTTCCTGGTGTTCAGAATTGAAGTGCAGCTACTGCTTAGCATAAGAGGAAATGTGATATGGTCATCCATCTGTATTTGCCCTGAACACTTTTTAGACAGCTGCCCGCTGTGTAAGGTCTAACTGTGCCCTGCAGGCTTCCTGAAGCAGGTGGCTCAGTGATCTACTCAGTTCTAATTCCAGAAAGCCTCTGAAGGCTTGAATTGAGCAAGCTCATGCAGGTCAGAGGAAATGGCTGCAATCCTGATTCTGCTTTTGACAAATCAGAAATAGTGGCGGCAGTGGTGGATGCTGTGGCTCTCTGCAGCTTATAAACTTGCCTACAAGTTACCAGCTGCAGGTCAAACTTCTAATTCCAAATCTTAGATCTCTCTCTTGGGTACAGATGGAGAAACTTACAATGAGAAATCAGGAGTTGGAGGGCAGGAAGTTAGTTCTTGTGTTCTGGTTTTCTCCACTATGACCGTAGCATCTCCATTTTTACAGTAGATATCATTACTTACAGCTGATACTTCTATCAGCGTGTAATGAGAACATGCATGCATGCATTGCCCCCCCAAAAGATTCTGAATTCCTTTTGTGACAGTTTTGTAGCACAGTGTATTTTTGTTACTATGTTGTGCATGCATGCATGAATAACCAGGAGAACAGATACCCAAAATAAAACTTGACAATGATCTTTTAAGCCTATTAAATGGTGGCCAATATTAAACATTTAAGAATACAGTATAAGAACAGAAAAAAAAAAAGGCAGGCAGTATTGCCAGCTTCAGCACCCTGCAACTGAGGAGATGAATGAAGCAGAGGTCTTATCCACATTTTTGTCTAATAGTCTTTGATGAGTAGGCTGTTTTTTTCCCCTCATGGGTTTATGTAAATGTTTCTTAAGCCATTTTATATCTTCAGCATCAGTGCAGTGGTGGGTTCTGTGGTTTAATCATAGAATACGAGGAAAAGTGTGTATCTTGGTTTTCTTGCAAACCTCTCCCCAATAATTTCACCCGGTCCCCCAGTTTTTTTCACGAGCAACAGTGAACAATTGTTATCTTGTCATATTCTTGATGTTGTTATGCTTTTACATGTTTTTGTTTTATCCCACTTCAGCTACATCTCTTTGAAACTCAAGAACCCTAAGACAATTTGGCCTCTCCTCTCACAGAAAGCATTCCATAACCTTGTTACACTTTTCACCCCCATCTGTTAATTCATGTATTCATGATGAGATACAAGCAGTACACAAGATCTGAATGCACTAAGTATTATTCAGTGGCAGAATCACGTTTTCTGTTTCAGTCTTTGCTTCTTTCTTAATTGTTCCTTGATTCTAACCGCCTTTTGACTTCTGGTGAACTTCTAGTGGATGTGCAAGATGTAAGCTAACAGCCATCTGCAATGATTCCAACATCTCTTAACAGAGTAAGAACAGCTAATCAAAAGCCCAATTTGGAGCTTATTAGAATGACTTAATGTTTGTTGTCCTTGAATTCAGCTGCCCTTTTATCATGCAGACACTGAAGTGTCCTGAAATCCTGCAGCTCTTCAAAGTCAATATAGTGTTTTTGCCCTGTGGAATCATTTTGCAAACTTTGCTGTCTCCTCACTCACTTCCTTTTCCAGATAATTTCTAAATGTTTAAAGAAAACAATCTCAGAGCAGATCCCTGTGAGACTCTAATAGGAACCCCACCCCATAATGAAATTTATTTATTTTTTTATTTTGTACTTTCTACCTTATAATTAATCCACAAAGGGGCTTTCCCTCTCATCCTGTGATAATTTAATCTCCTTCAGAAATGTTGAAAATTTGGACTTTGAAAAAACCTTATCAAAATGAAATATACTAATCCAAATACATCTGCAAAATATTCTCTTCACTTCTCAGCATCTTTTCTCAGCTTTCAGGTAGATTATTTTTTCTAAGGTATTTCAGCTATAATTGTTGATAAACTGCAGAAAACCATGTAATTGATCTGTGATTTTATTATGAAGTTTTTGGTTACTTTCTATCAAACTAGTTTTGGTGTTTTGTTAATGTATATTTTCCATGTGTATTATCAAAACTAGTAGTCTAGTAGTTGATGCCGGTCCTCACTGAGTCAGGTCATGGACTCAGCCAAGTAATTTTATACATCATTTTTGTACAAAAAGGGCTCTGCTTTTGAGCACTCTCCAAATGCAGTGTTTTCACTGCTTCTAGCGATCGAAGAATTCCTCCAAAGTAAGAACTGAAAATATAAACTTTTGCTTTAAATTGATGTGTATGTCAGTTTAGACCTCCTTGAGTTAACCGAGGGACAGTCTGTTGCCCTTTCAGTTTAGATGATGCTTTGTCTTGCAAGTGTAGTTACATGCGGACTTCTCGGTGCCCTAATAACACAAACAACTTAATCAGAGCATGAAAAAACAAAACCAAATACTTTTGAATGCACAGCACTTTTGTATTTTGTGCACTATATTGTTTGTGAAGAGTTATAATACACACATACAACACAACCTGTTCTAGGAGGCACTAGTCTCTTTGTACTAAGCACAGGCTGATGCTCAGGCACACACTCCTTCTCAGCACAAAGACAAGGTCTGCTTTATATTTTGTTCAGTCAGTGGCTCTACTCTTCCCCTTTGTTCTACCATACAGCAGGATGTATTTGGCCCATAATGAAACAAGATATTTTAACAAGAATTAGGTGAGTCCAAAATTGTTTATTTGGGACATGGTATGTATCTACCTTTTTATCTTTAAACGAACATGAAAGCAGTAGAGTTCCTTTTTATTGTTGACTCTCATCCTGCCTCTATCTGCTTTCTGTTTAAATTACATAAAAAAAGTTCTGGATTATTTTCCTATTATTTTCCTACTTTTGAACTATTTTCCTACTTTTGAACTACATTTTCTTTTAAAGGAAAGAATACCCAAAAGCACTTTATAACAGTGGAATAGAATTATTTCAAGCCTGAAGGCATTCAGATAACACGGTGATTAGTGGGTGTTCACATGCAGACAAAAGCATAATGAACATTAACTTAAAATCGTCCTTCTCTCTCTTGCTCATAAATGCGTGTATATTAAGACCATAGCTTTCTAATCTTCGTGGGTGTGCTAATCAGTATAACACATTGGCTTAATTTTGCTAAATATCCTAAAACCTGCATTTGAATGGTTTAGTCAGCTGAGAGGCTCATCAGACTGTTCCTTATGCAGTTACTAACTGTTTTCATGTAACACGGAGAACTGCTCTAGTTATATTCATGAAGCTTCTAATTAAATTAAAGAACACCAATACTTTGAGTTCTGACCATGGACAACTTATTATTTTAAGGCACTACCTGGTATAAAACTGAGACAGTACCAAGAAAGTCTGAAAACTTTCACCTTTGTTATTTATATATTTTAGCGTTCTTATTTTAAATTTCCATTTCTGGAAATCTGTGCCACTCTATCTTTTTGACATTTCCCACTAAGAGTCACAAGTTTAAAAACTGTTTTTATGATCCTCAGTGACAGCTTGATACATAATTTGCTGGTATAAGCAATCAGGTGCATTTTATACAATATACATGATAGAGTATATACACAATATACACCATGGATTATATGCATAATATAATTCAGCAATTTTTTAAATGCAAAGCTATTTTTTTAAAGATGCTGTTATTTCATGGTGTTCTGTGGAAATCCATGTTATCTTACACAGATATGAAGATTATGTTCTACTAGAGCTTTTAATTGAATTGTTTCTTATAAAGATGTAATGTGTAGTATCTTCTAAACATCAGTCTCATTAACTGCGAAATGTATCCTTTTCTATCTCCTGTCACTGGCAAGGTGCCCATTCACTTCTCTCCATCTTTCTATAATGTGTACTGTAGGGATGACATAAGATATTATTTTTATTAGGTGGAGTTGGTGGAGGAAACTCGACAGCTGGACTCCGTGTACTTTAGAAAGCTCCAGGCTTTGCATCAAGAGAGTGGTTCCAAGAAGGATGAGGTAAGACAAGTACCTACTAACAAAAACAAACTCATTTTTTCTATCAGAAAGGGTTGAGTATCAGCAATGAAAGACAGACTACACGCCAGTTTGGAGAAGCTAGTAGTCTGACTTCTACCATTAATTCTGGGGAACAATTGACAGCTATTGTGCTAATTACAAATAGAGGTCTTCTGTCAGTAAAGTCAGTATGAGACTACTGTATGATTGGAGGCAATAACAGAATTTCCACTAGAGTCTGTGGAATGTATTTTGGCCCTTAATCTCGAGTAAATACCTACATTTCAAGTAAATTACAGGTATATATTGGTTTGTTTGATTATGGAACCTGGTATGTTTAAAGCAAACATAAAACTAAAGCTGACTAAGAGCTGGAGCCTTAATTTATTTTCTCAGCAATCAAAAGCTGTTCTACAGAGAGAAAAGTTATCTAATGCAAGGATTATCAGACTGAGCAAAACACAGAGATGAAAAAAGCAGTTATGCAAGTGAAAGAAATTTCTTCCCTCAGAGTACTGTTGCTGACACTGGTCTGACATCTTGCCCGGATGCTCTCAAAGAAGACAAGCACTTGCATCAAGTTCCCAAAGAATTGACAGGTCCTAATCTATCTGAACTCATCCATGACAAAGACAAGTTAGAACACTTCCGGGCTTTTCTTAATGAGCGTTCTGCTGGGTATGTTTCTTTGTTACTATTATTTTTCCCATTTCTAAGTTCAGAAGAAATCTTTGCTGTGGATCTTGCCTATCTAAATGTTCACAGATTTTAGTCTTTATAAAAAATGGGTTTGTATATTTATGAAATACACATGCACATCGTTCTGACACCTGAACTGCCTTAACATTTTGGGGTAAAAATTCTCCCTACATAACATGTTTGCATTGCAGTTCTGCTTTCAGTTTCTGCTTTGATTAGTGGCAAAGCCCTGAGTAGAGCAATTAGCCTATAGTGAACAAAAATTTCTCTTTTTTTGTACAGATTCAATTTAGTGCATTTTAAAAATTAAAATTATAATTAAATTAAAATTTATAATTAAAAATTATAAAAATGTACAAATAGAAGACAGACACGTTATTCTTACAGTGTGAGAACAATTGCAGCTTTGTGTTTGCACTAATCTAATCAGAATTAAGGACCAGCTTGTAGCAGATACAATTTATGCAGGGTTTTTGAAAAAGTGAGACTATTTGCTTAAAAGTGAGCATCTAAACAGAAGTTCTAGTTCTAGCAGAAGTAAATGTGACTTTGCAACTCCCACTCCCCCCCCCGCAAGCCCCACACTAATCTCTATCCTGTTTTAGGAAAAGGCAAATATAATTTTACATAACTGCTAGCAAGTTACGAAACTGTCACTTCCTTCCTTTCACTTGGGTTCCCATAAGCTGATGCTTTGTGTATCGCCCCTTGTTTCTAGTCAAGCACTGCTATCATTTTAGACCAGATATTGGTCCCCTCTTCCGCAAGTGTCTGGAGATAGACATTAGCACAACTCCTCTGGCTAAAAGTCAGTGTCATCAATTCTTCAGGTCCCTATATTCAAGTGACTTCTGAGTTAGTTATCTAGACCAGTGCCCTCCAAACATTTTTGATTGTGCACCCTATCAGTAAAAAATTTTTGAGCATGCACCCTCAATATTTATATTATTAATATGTATATTTTTTTTTTATAAATTATATACATGTGCTACTAAAATTCTATTATTTTCTTACTGTTCCCCAATGAACCACCTCTTTGCACACCCTGCTTTGGAGACCACTGGTCTAGAGTTTGCCTCTAACTGGCTAAATGGCAGAAATCACCAGATAACAGGCCACTGGCTAAGATCAGGTCTTGGACAGGTACACTGAACTACCCTTGGGATTTCCTGCCCTCCTGTTAATCACAGGCGAGTCCCATCTTACATGATAGAGCCAAGCAGAGAAATACTTGATCTATGGAGAAATTTCCTTTTGTAAAAATTTGTAATGAATTAAAAATTTGAAAAAGTCTCACAAAACAGCGTTTCAGAGCTGAGTCAAGACTAACTCTCAAGTCCAGCTGGCATGCTACAGTTAAGATTCTTAATGGTACTATAAACTTGAAGTGATCCTGGAATTAATGCAGTCTAGAAAATTTCAGCAAAAAACTTCAAATATGTCATTTGCTTCTTAATCAAAATTTATAGTTTTGTTATTGCCTAATTACAAGTGATCCAAGTTTCAGGAAGGACAGGCTGAGTACCTCAGCACAAATTCTTGTATGAAACTAAAGGAGGTCCATCAGTTAATATTTTGTTAAACATATAGGACATATTCACACAGATGCAAAACTGTTATTTTGCCCATTACTTTGGGTTAGTGATTTACCACTTACTAGTCTTGCCAGACTCACTATTCACATGCTGCTGATCTGTTGAAAGGAAAAAGTAGAGTATGGTAGGACAAGCCACCACTGTAAACAGTTTAACCTAACACACTTTCCAATTACATATTTTGTTTTTAAATAAGATGACATATTTGATTGATTGTCATTGGCAGATCACAGAATCATAGAATAGTTAGGGTTGGAAAGGACCTTAAGATCATCTACTTCCAACCTCCCTGCCATGGCCAGGGACACCTCACACTAAACCATGCCACCGAAGGCTATGTCCAACCTGGCCTTGAACACTTCTGGCGATGGAGCACTCACAAGTTCCCTGGGCAACCCATTCCAGCGCCTCACCACCCTTACAGTAAAGAATTTCTTCCTCATATCCAATCTAAACTTCTCCTGTTTAAGCTTGAACCAGTTACTCCTTTTCCTCTCACTACAGTCCCTAATGAAGATGCCAAGGAGTAACTGCATAAACCACAGTGAAATGTATCGCCTGCATTTGGGTGAACTTATGTTGTGATGAACTAGCAAATGAAAGAATTTTAATCTCAACAGATCTTAGGTCTCAAAATTCTTTAGAAAGTGGACATCTGTTCTTAAATCAGTTAGATGCTTTTGAAAATTTCATTTATAGATCAGTGCTTTGAAAAACCCAGTTACGAACTGAATGGAAAAGTGAAACAGATTTGTCCTAATTTAATATTTCATATTTCCTGCTGCAAATATAGTGAATGTCATTAAAGTGCTCACAAAACTTCAGCTAATAAGATACTATCAGAAAACAGTCTATAAATTAAACTGAAACTGTAGGTATGTCACTTATTCTGTTCTCTGGTTTAAAGAACAAAACCAATGCATGTTCCATTAAAACAAACTTAAATTAATAGTGTACACACAATCAATTATGAATGATATATAGATTTAAGAATTGCATATGGTGATTAATTATCATTTACTATGAATATTGCAATAAGTAGTAGAGCCAGTGATTTACGGGCAGGTAGCCTACACAAAGCCACAGAAACAAAACCTACCACATACTGTTATTGTCTAATTGACTGCACACTGACTTAAGCTCGAGCACTTCACAGAGGGTAGGAATGGGGTGATTTCTGGGGCTGATGTTTCCAGATGTCATCTCTGCTCCTTTCTCGGGCAATATGACAAGGCGGCAGAACAGGAGGTGTCAGCTCATCTCTTGGTGGCTCACAGCCTCAGTACTGCTTCAGATTCTCATCTGTTTCATTTTCATTCTCTCTGTGAGGTCTGCACTATGACTCTGGTTCACAGTCCCTGCTGGAATTAGCAGCATCACACTGTGGAGGTTACTCCTTTCAGGGTACCCCACAAGGGACCCTAAAAGAGATCTCAAAGATTTGTTTGATCTGCCTGTTCAACAAGTGCCATGGTCTCACCAGGTGGTACTAGCAAATTAAAAATGACATAAAATTTCAGTCCAATCTGACCTGGTATTTAGGACTTGAACATTTTGGTGGCTTGTGGTTAAACTAATAACGCTCCAGAATGTTGATGAAATTAACTCAATATTGAAAAGACATTCTGTTTAAAATTGTTTGCAGCATGGATCTCATGTGCTGGCTAGATATTGAACAGTTCAGAGAGATGCTCCACAAGGATAAAGAAAATAGGGAGGAAAAATCTAAAGACATTAGAAACAAGTACTTCAACAAACAATACTTCTTTGGACCCAACAGCCCAGCTACCAGAGAACAACAAGAACAGGTACTAGCTACAAAACTATTCATAGAAAAAAAATCACACTGAATTCGACTGAGATAAAAGTCCATAAACAGCTTTGCTCCAGATTTTCCCCTGGCTATCTCCTAAAATTTTACCTGTATTTTTGGACAGAAATCTGGTTCTGGTTGTGGCAGTCCCTTCCTTCCTGTTCAGGCTCTTCCTCCCACTCTCCTTACAAAATATCTCTCTTAAACCCCAATCTGAGGCTGCAGACAGTGCATGCACAACAAAGCTCAGAAAAAGTGTAAAAATGGCCGTCAGGTAGAGTGACTTGTTCCAGGTTCCTATTTTAGTAGGTCACTAAAGCCACAGACAGCAAGTCTGAGCTGTGGTACTCTGATATGTCTTGATACTTAGGAAATTTACTTGGTCAGGCTGGGGTAGTATTTGCTGGAGTCTGTATTCTATTATAGGTAGGGACAAATGTAATCTGTTCCCTTTTATGAAAAGTACATGTGAGCCTTGGGTAAGCATGCATTAAATGCTTTGCTTACAGTTAAGCTCATGCTTTGCTAAATCAAGGATGTAGAAAGATAAAGGATTTTTGGTATACACAGAATTTTGTGTCATGTGTTATTGTATTTGGATTGCTCAGATAATTCATTCAGGTGGAGGATGGGGACAAATCCTTCAGGATCAACTTTCGGCAACAATTCTGCTAGAAATTCAGCAATGCGTCCAGAAGAGATTAGAAGAACAATGGCTGCCATTGTTCCTGGTAGATGAACACCATCGGGTTGAGGGACAAGCAAAGGTAATTTTTTAAGAACAGCAACACATCCAGACATTGCTTGTTGTTTGGCTTACAATTCACTACTGGGATAAAATGGTTCAGGGGAAAAGCAGCTCACAACTCACATTCAGTTGATGTTTAAAGAGACACTGTAGCATATACAGGTTGAAGCATTTAGCCTGGTAACTGTGAAGGCAGTTCTTCTGAAGGCTTAATCTAGCTGACAGTATTACTGTTCTATCCCTAAATGTGAAGAACCTGGTGTTAGTTCTGCTGCCAGCCAGGCTGCCAGGAGAGTAATCTGATCTTTGCTGTAGTGCTTCACTGTCTGTATGACATTTTGCCCTAGCCATACCCTTGCATACAGAAGAAATGCTGCTTTGTATAAAGGATTTGCCCAAGGGGACAAGAACACAAGCAAATGAGTGGGCTTTCCATGCTGTATTCTCTCTCCCCCTCTCTCTTTTATGCCTCCTGTATTCTCCCATCTGGAGCTGTGCTGCCTGTAGAAATGACTCCAGGGCTTGTGAAATCTGCTGAGTGGGGATGTTAACTGCTACAAGCCGTGTTCCAATTGGTTACTTCAGAAAGCTGCCAGAAAACTGGGAATGAGGAACCTTACACTCCTGCTGGCTCATTAGAAGGACTGGGGAATGGGCAGAGCTAACATCTGCCTTTTATGAGTGTGCCTATGTGGCTGGAATCTATGTAGGGAGATCATCCTGATAGTGACAGATGTAAAATGACTTGGCGTTTTGCACTTCCACAACAGCTCTGAAATGCAAATGTCTCATCAGAAGGAAACTTCACAGTTCCACCAATCAGACACATATGCACACGGCAGCGATTCATAAAACTTGTTTTCTATCTTCTTTTTAATATGAAGAAGGTGATCAGAAGTGTTGCTGGAAGTGCATATGAACTGTATCCTTTTCATTGATTCAGAGCACTAAGCAATCTGAGAAGTATAGGTTCTGATAAGACAAATAGTGATTTTAATAAAGAATATGTTAATTAGAGCAAAATTTCCCAACTCTCTGCCCTTTTCAGCTGACCTCTGCCTCCTTTCCAAGCCCTGGCACAAGACCACGCACTAAGGCTAAGCTGCTTCCAGGCCTGGAAGCTAGCTCATGCATCTTGCACCTGCTGCACTGCGCTGGCAGGGAGAATAGCCCACACAGTTTGGAAGATGTTGTATTCGACAGTTTATAGGAAATACATACTTCTAATGAGCTTTTAGTCTTTCTACTCCATTGATGTCTGACTTCTCTTTTCTCTTTCTTATTGCAAATTCAGAGGATTAAAAGGTCCTTTGAAGAAAGTATTTTAGAAGAAATGAAACCAGATGACATTCTCCAATTGGCTTCGTATTTCACAGTGACCAAACACTGTGGGCATGCTATGTAGTCCTTATTCAGAAAATCTGCCCTTGATTTGAGGTGTATTTTTCCTACAAAGAAGCTGTGGAGTCAAGTCCGTGTTTTTGATACAGCTGTCCAACGGAACCAAAACAATTTCATACCAAAAAAAGAAAAAAAAAGTCCCAAATTTCTTCCTAACGTAACTGATCCCTCAAAGCATTATGGATAAGGTAAACCAGTGGAAGAGTGCAGTCTGACTGCTATTGCTTGTTGTCTTCTTTAACTCCCCTGTCTTGATGAGCATGTGCACATTTATAGCTGAATGAGGGACGGCGTTTGGTGTGGGTCCACAAGAAGATTCAGATATAAACATCCATATGAGGATATATCAACTCGAATGGTTACTAGGATGAACATGAAACAAGATGAGTTAAAAAACCTGATTATAATCTTCTGTTCAATTGTAGATACAGGACATAACTGGACATCTTTCAAGACAAAACCAGAAGACAACCAGGCTGTGGAAGGTAAGTGAAGTTTCCCGTCTCTTGTGCCTGCAGTTTCACTATCTTTTTCATTTGGACCTTGCACACCCTTCACAATTCCCCTGCTGACAGTGTGCGGCCCAAATGTAGTGCTGTTGAAAGCAGGCATGATTGTATTGGCTGCAGTGGACTGATTACTCACATCACTGGTGAATTCAGCTCCCTGCTGGGTGTTCATGGTAAATATCTCTCCTTCCTGGCTGGGGAGGTCATACTTGAAAAAAACCATGTCTCTTGTCCTCAGCTTTGGAGCACTAACCCTCCTCAAACTGATATTGTACCTTTAATTCACATTTATCTGTATTTTGCATGCAATGGACTTATTGGGACAAGCTGTTCATTCCAGCATCTGGTAGTTTATTTATTATTGCGAGTGGATTACGTGCAGACACAAATGGGAATGTGAAGTATGCAGTGGAGTGGGCAGGTTTAATCATATCTCACAGTATCTGTTTCATTCAGAATTGTATTTTAATCTTACGGTACTGAGATAATATCAATTTTAAACATCTTAAACCTTTGTAATAATACATTTCATCAGATGCTTGCCAGTTTTTTCCTCTTGAAGAGCAGTGAACTCTTTGTGATTGCCAACACACAAGTTGTGTACATTTATTCAGTTGAACTTTTATTGTCTGTTGAAATCAAACTGGAGACCCGGTCACCAATTATTCATGCAAACCATTAACTCAAAAGGGATCCAAAGTACATGTGGGTTCTGTTAGCTGAGTTTCCCCTTTGTCTGTTTGTCAGGAAGATGGTTATTTTCCCTGTTCTGCTTCAAGGTTGACCCATAGAATAAGCAGTGTTCATATATTAGTATAGGGATGGGAGAAACATTTTGTTCTTCCCTTCATGCACATGACCCAGAAATGTTTTCCAAAAAGTTACCTAAATCCTGGTCACAGGGGGCAGAACATGACTGGAGAACTGGAAGAGGGGTGAGAAGATCCCACCCTACCATCTAATTTGAGCTGAACTTATTTTAAACAAAGGACCTTTTACACAGCCACTACTCACCCTCTTGCCAGGGTAGGCTCCCACCCCTGGCAGCCCCTGTGGCAGGACACAAAGTATAACCCCTGTTTTTAAGAAGCTGCAGGAAGACCTTCAGGTTAGAGACAGGTTAGATTTCCAGGGCTGTCTGCAAGAATTAAAAATGCCTTTGTCCTATGCTGATGATTGAACAGCATCAATCCCTCCAGGACTTCAAGAATTTTATACCACTGTTAGAAGATAGTTATCATTCATCCATCTGATAACAAAAGTGGGCTGTTTGGCTTGCTTCTCAGTGACAACACAAGAACTGTTTGTTCAGGAAGGCAGGCCAGCCTGAACTCATTTCAAACAAACTGTCTCTGCATAAGCCATCTTTCTTTCTCCACCCTTTCCTGGCTGCCTACCACTCTGTGCTTTGCAGCAAGTCTCTATGACTTTGAAATGTCTCGATGGCTTTAAATTTACTTTTACTATTGGTAGCTTTATTTCACGGAGAGCAAACTCTCCAGCTTCTGTTGGTCATCATGGCAGCACATTTCAAAGCTCATTTTGTTGGTGAGATCCCTGTCAGAAGCATTTTACAACTTTAAGCTATGTGGTTTGTCTGTGTCTTTTTCTTTGTTGTTTGTTTGCAGAAAACTCAAACTGTTCTCTAGAAAAGTAGCCTGTTGCCTTAATCAATAACAATAGCTGTTTCCATACTTTATAGTATGTAGTCATATGGTCTAAATCATTGTCAGTCATTTCCTCTCCCATCACGTCTTCCAAAAAATGCTGCCCAAACTGAACTGGAAAAAAAAAAAAGGAAGAAAGAAGGAAAAAAAGAAATGAAACCTTGCCACATTCTATTCTATCCATGCCATAAACTCATAAACTACTGAAAGCTAGGGTCAGTGCAAAGACAAGAATCAGACAGTTTATGCTAACGATTGCCTTTGTTATTGCTTTCTGAAACAAAGTTTATTTGGTGCATTTATTTCTTCTTTTGACAGCATGCGAACAATAAGTGTGTTTCTTCATCTAGTGAAGTAATTGCTTTCCGCAAAGCACTGCTAAATCCAGTAACAGCCAATGAATTTCAACGTTTTGTGTCACTGCAAGGAGACCTACTGGCAAATGGATTGCTCTTTTGGCAAGAGGTCCAGAAGTATAAGGTACCGTGGCAAAATGGAGCAAGGGAATATTATTCAATTTGTAAGCAAATGCATTCAATACTGCATATTAGGAGAATTTTAACAAAATATCTCTAGGTATTTTCTTGTTCATAGTAAAAACTCTTTCATTGTTTAAACATTTTTCTTCGATGAAAATTCTCACTTCTTAAGGGTAAATATTTTAAATTACTTGAATGTATTATTCCTGTATTTCTTTATGTTTTTCAAACTGTAATATTCTTCTGAGTCTCTAAAGGGACACTACTAACTGCCTAGATTTTGGTATACATCTACTGAGCAGTAGAAAATATGCACGCATTAAAATGTTCATTCTGTCTTTCTAGTGGCATACTGTTAAATAACGGGATTATTGCTGAATCCGGCAATCACTCAAAAATCAGAGAAAACTTTCAAATTCAATCAAATGTACAGACGTAAAGACAGTATCTCCACAAAAAAGCTTATATGTACAATGCAGAACCCAGCTCCCTTGCATTTTGTACAGTCACTTTCGGCTGCAGCTGTAGATGTGGCCAAGATGAAATGCGATGGGGAAGATCAGCAGGGATTTCCTCTCTCCCGAATACATGACCCTTTGTGAAACTGCTGCTCTGTGGGGTGAAACACAATGAGAAAACTCTGGAGTGAGCTTTAAAATCAAACTGCAGTCTCCTAGCATCACCCTGGACTGAGCACAGGGGCACCACAGATCTTCCACTTGCTCCTCATTCCTTTTGCTTCTGGGATATTGCTGATGCAAAAGTGCTACCACAGTGCAGAGCCTTTCTTGAGCTCCTAACCATAGGCTGTGTGCACATTGCATGCAGGGAGCATGAGGTTAGAACATGCTCAGAAATTAGGAGGTAAACACAGCTGATGCTGCAGTAGCACACTCATCAGCACCAGCACTGGAGATCCTGCTGTAGGCATATGGGTGTAATTTCATTGTTTAATTACACATTCGAATCTGGGGTCTGCTTAAGAAGCTGAAGCTCCTCTGTTTCCAGGGCAATCTCCCATCCTTACAGAGGCTCAGATCCCCAAGCAAGGAATCATCGGCTGAAATGCTCTCTGGGGGTGCTGCTGTCTCTCATTTTTAGAGTGAATAGCTTAGACTAGAAGCTTGACATGGAGACACCTGAAGTTCCATGACATAAACCCTTCTCAGATTTATGTCTCTTCGTTGCTACATTCTGGAGGGCATGTGGAGTGTAGTTTAGATTGTTTTCTTTGTGGATCTACTCTCTGAAGAAAGGCTTCATTGTTTTTTGTCCCATCCCATCTCCTTCATTTGTTAATTTTTCTTGTCTTCTTATCAAGAAAAAGTACAATCTGACCATATTTCCATATGCATGTGATTTGTCGTGGTTGGCAGTTGATGCTCTTTATAGAAGCAAAGGGCTAGAGTAGTAGGAGTGTTGTGGGTCAGGCTGAACTAGAGGCACATTGCCAAAGACGTGGGCAGCACTTTGCACAGTGCATACTTGTATTGTCTGAGCTCTAGCATGCCACCAGTTTAGACAGAACTCCCTCTAGGAGTCAATGACTGCATCACTCCCTGTAACCCATCAGGCTGCCGGCACATCTTGGGACAATCACAAAATATTTTTTATTTCTTAAACAAATACAAAAAAAGATAACTTGGTGGATCATTTCCATCTGCTCCTCTGTGCTCATGTCTCATCCCTCTTCATATCATATGGCTTGCTTGTCTTCCCTCTTACTACAGCTCTCTGCCTTTTTTTCTATGTTAGATGAGCAAAGGAAGCCATAATATATACTTAGGATATATTGAATATGTTTTTGTATTGCCTTACTTTGTTCATTGTAGCTGTTATCATTCTTTTTTTCCTTCTCAAAAGTATTCATAATAAAAGCCAGCTCTTTCGCATACCACATTTATGGTTAAAACCCCTGTTTTCAATTTCTTTGCAAAGTAAATACCCAGCCTCCTATACCAAAACTAAATGCATATTCTTCATTTAGAGCTCTCTTCCTGAAAATTATCTAGAGGGCTCATTGTGTCTCTAATAGATACATGACATGATCTCCTAATGTTATAGAAATTTCTTGGTGTTTATGGATAGATGGAAGATTTGTGTTTCAAAGCATTTGAAGGATGCTCTTTGAATTATTTTTCCGTCTTGTCAAAGTCCAATTGTAGCACTGTCAGTGTGAAGACACAGTAGTAACAGGCTTTACAAGAACAACAGAATCACATTAAAAAAAGGTAGCAAACCTCCAGTGTTCCTTTGACATCTCCCCCTTGAAAGTTCAGGTTTATTTTATTTTCTGTTATGCACAGAGTTTTTTCAAACACTGAGGTTTTGGGAAACTAGAAAATCTTAACTAATAATGAAACTAGTAGATTTCAATGAATGGAAGATCGTACTGGTAGTTTAGGGCATGTCTTTGTCTTTTAGTTACCAGGGTATGCTAGTCATAGCAGGCTCATTGTGAGAATCAATGCATTTCACACCTGTAGGTGTGTTCCTCTTTTCAGAAATGCCTCCTTTTTGACAGTAACATACTTTGAATGCAGGATAAATACTATCCTGTTTCATTAGAATGTGCAGGCAGAGATTATTACCTAAAAGTAAAGATTGCTATTATCTGCATTTGCAAACCAGAAGGCCGGCTCATGCCTTAACTATGTTTTTGACCATGCACATTTGCTATAAAAATTTTATCCTACATACTGAAAGGATCTACTGTGTAATTATTTTTGTGTGACTATTACTCTTTGATCGCTGGGCCCCTGGAAAGGGTCTTGCCTCTCTCTCTTTGTCTTTCTTGACTGAATATGTTATTTTTTATCTTTCAGGACTTGTGCCATTCTCACTGTGATGACGCCACAATCCAGAAAAAGATCACTGCTATTATTGACTGCTTTATTAATTCTGCCATACCTCCAGCTTTGCAGATTGACATCCCGATGGAACAAGCAAAGAAGATTGTGGAGCACAGGAGAGAGCTAGGACCTTACATTTTTAGAGAGGCACAGGTAAGAAGCTGGGAGAATCTCTGTAATGGGTCTGGCTAGAGTCTGTGTGTCTGATTTTAAGGAGAGTTTTTGTTGCTTATGTGACAATTTGGACTCCATACATAAACATGGCCATGAAGGAGAACAGTATAGTAACGCATTTCAATGAAGATTGTACGGTGATGACAGAAAGGCTTCAGATTTACTGCTCAATAAACTGGGCAATCTCTGACAGCTGGCAAGGTGTTACCCAAGACTGTGTTAGGAATTCTGGCAGTAGAAAACAATTATGTCTATGTTTTTAATTGCTCGCTCTTTACCACTTGATTAATGCAAGCAAAGTAATTTGTAGTTAGAAAGTTTGCAGTTTTTGTAGTTTGTGAAAAAAACGCAGATGTGAGTAAAGCACAGGGCAGCTTCACTCACTGAATGTCTTTCCCTTTATTACAGAAAGTCTATATTAAATGGCTGTAGACAATTTTCTCTCTGCTCTTCGTACTAATCAGACTGAACAGGAATTTATGAACTTTATTATAGACTTACTATTTTCTTATTCCTCATTACTGTCTTCTCTGTCCAATCTTCCAAACTTAAGAAAGCTAGTTCTTCTTCTTTTCCTTAAAAATCATGGCCAGCACCTTTAAGTATCAACTGTGAGTTTCTAAAGTGTTTGGACCACAAAAGACGAACGATTTGTCAGAGAAAAGAGTATATACAGGTCCTAAGAGAAATAGAAGTGTCATTTCAGCCTGTGTAAAACCCACTGAACTCCAGAAACATGGCACAAAACCAAGGGAAGAACTTGGCCAAAAAGCTATGACAGGAACACGACAGGGACTCAGGTGTCACTTTCAAGTCCAGAAGCAGTGAGGTGCTGAGCATATTTGGCTCCTTTGAAGCCCAGTTTCTCAATGAGAATTAAGCATCTAAACAAATTGAAAAATGTGAGCCTTAATACGTGCAGCAACAGAATTCACTGAGCCCCTCTGTTTGCTTTTCTAAAATTGTTTTCTATTCTAGTTCAAAAAAGACCCTGTGAGAGATTATATCATTTAGAAATTATCCAAGATTTGCTCATAGATCTGTAACGTGGTTTAAGAGCCTTTTCAGAGGCAAAAAAGTATTTCCTTTCTCTTAAGGAGGGGAAAAAAGCCCTCTTCCTAATGAACTGAATATTTGAAATACTTGAGCAGAACAGTGGTGCAAAAGCAATTCTACTGGTGTATATGTTATCAAGAATACTTGTAAAAAATGATGGATGTTTTCATTAATGCAAACAATTGTTTAGGGAAATACATAAAAAAAGAAAGTGCCTTTTAACTGTGTTTTAGGAAGATTTCTCACCAGTAATAAACATACTGATGAAAAGCATGTGCCGAGCAAAGCTGGGCTGAAATGTCAGGACACAGTACGTGGGAGGAACAAAGCTTTGTATTGAAAAAGAAATAGTTATTTCATTCTCATGGTAAACTACATTTTATTTTACAGTAAACTCTGTTTTCTTAATATAGTCAAGATTGACTTTCTTTTCCTTCTGCACAGATGAGTATTTTTGCTCTTCTGTTTAAATTTTGGCCAAGATTCTGTAAGCTTCAAAGTAATTTGGCTAGTGACAAAATTCTACTTGCCTTGGAGAGAAAAAAGGGAAAAAAGATGCAAAAGAAAGAAGATGGAACAGCAGAGGTAAGGTTCGCAAAGTTTCGGGTGACAGCTGACGACCACATATAAACTCCTTCATGAGCAAGCGCACATGAATTCACATATACCTTTCTCAGCCTTATCCAAAGCTACCAACATCTTTTTGTTAGAATTCAAGCTTTACATGCAACCCAGACCTAGGGCGATTAGTTCCCTATCCTGCCGATGCATATACATATGCTTAACTTGAAGCAGATGAGCCAGTGGAATACTCCTTTTGTTAAGCAGAGAGGAAAATGTATTTTAGTCATCTTTTGTGCCAAGAGAAGAGTGAAAAAGAGGGGTGAATTTAAAAAAATATAAATCTATATATGGTCCATGTGTACAATGGGTAACTGCAGCCCTGTTTGCACTTTCAGTATGCACTGTCATATTTTAGAATATACAGTTCTGGGTCACTATTGAAAGCTAAACAAAACAAAACAAAACCAAACCAGATTTCATATCTATTTTTCAGAGGAAACATTTGAAAAGTCTGCACATTATTTAAAAAAAAAAAAAAAAAAAAGTGCTAATTGCTTTGTCTTTGTCTTTTCTTGAATATTTCTCAGCTTTGACAGTGGATTTGTTAGACTGTTCACAATGAGTTTCCAGACAGTTTCAGTGTGTTAACAGAACTGTGACCTCTACAGAGGAATGTTTGCTTGTAAAATTGTTTTTCTTGGAATTTCATTATTAAAATATAATGGATTTTTTTTTCTATTGATTATAGGCTTTGCAAAAGTTTATTTTTTACAAAATGTAATTGTTTGGCCAGCTTTGAGGAAAGAACATTCATTTAAGGGCAGAGAAACTATTGGACTTGCAAAGCCTCATAAGTAGTATTAAAAGACCTTTACATATTTTAAATACCATGTACACGTGTTGAGATGTTACTCATGATGAGAACCACATGAGTACCTGGACAGATAAAGACATATATGCCCATAAGAACATGTACACATTGTGATCCTATTTCAGACACATGAAAACTGAGGACCACTGAAGCATTACTCAAGGCCACACACCAGTGTCAAGTGAAGTCTAAAATCCAGGAACTTGTGTTCCTTTCTCCAAAGCACGTTGCCTCCATACAGATATGTCTGGCAAGGCCCTTGGCAATACTTACAGTACAAGAATGCAATATTTCAAAGTAATGCACTTCTGCGTTTTCACAGACTTATATTTTCCATCTGTTTGTTGCCTCTCTGTATGATTTCTGATTAAGATCAAGGAAGTAAAGAGCAAATCTTGGCCAGGAGGACAAAAGCTTAGCTTTTATGGAGAACAAATGGGAAAGGTGACTTACCCTTCTACACTGGGAAATAGGGTAAGAAATTTTAGAAAGTGACAGGCAGAGAATGCACTTCAGTAAACAGTCTGCAGGCTACTCTCACAAAAAAATATGAGCAAATCAAATACCTTGTAAAATTTCTTGAACGAATGGGTGGAACAGGTAAGTTTTTCAAATCCTTTTCCCTTTCCATTACTGTTTAAGGAATTTGCTATTCCCTGTTCTCTTGCCTAAGATTTCTGTCCCCTTGGTAACAAAACTATTCAACTGATTCAGTATCCCTGAAGAATACTGATAAGGTACATCAAAAATAAGTGATAGGAGGTTCACTTGGCATCTTGAAGGTGATGATTTCTTGGCATTTAAAATACTGTCTTCTCCCCAGTCCCATCAGGCTCATGCTGAAGGACAGTAAAGCTCTGGCAAGGGTTAGAAACAATATCTGTTTATATATATCCCCCCCCATCCCTGGCCCAACAAATCAGTTGCAATTTTGGGTTCATGTCAAACAGAGCAATAAGGATCCTGAGGGAGAAACACTACTTTCTCTTTCCTCAAAATTTGTCCCTAGGGTGCCAAATCTACCTGTGCTCACCTCACTTTCTGAACTGACTGGGTAGGAGTTGGACTTTCATGTAGTACAACATAAAAATGTTGTAGACAAGGAGGTTTTCACCTGACAGTGATACATGACTTAGTATTATTTCACAATAATTTTTCTGTGTGCCTATTTGGTATTTATGGACCAAACTGTACCAAAGGCTAACCGGCGACTGACTCAGGGCAAGGGAGGAGTGGCTGACAGCCGCTCTCCTCACAGCGAGGGACATCAACCAAGCACGGTACAACGCAAAGGCCTCTTATCTGGAAAGCAGGAAAGGGTAGGTACAGGGTGAAGTAAGCTTGAATGTTCAATATAATGTGATTACATCAGTATAGAGCTGAAATAGTTGTTTTGAAAGATACTGCCTTGGAAAAGTATGATTTGCTTTATTGCTTTATTAATTGCTAGATCCACATGATTCATACTTGAAATGCTTTTTACATATATCCTTCTCCCCATCCCTGGCCCCACAAATCAGTGGCCATTTTAGTTTTATGTCAAACAGAGCAATCATGTTTGTGAGGGAGAAATACTACTTTCTCCTTCCTCACAAATTTGTGCTTGGGGTGCCATATCTACCTGAGATCATATCACTTTCTGAACTGACTGGGTAGCAGTTAGACTTTCATGTAGTACAATAGAAAAATGGGCAGGATACATGACTTAGTATGACTTAGTTTTATTTGACTATCTCAATAATTTTTTTGTGTGCCTATTTGTTATTTATGGAGCAAACAGTATCAAAGGCTACCCGGCAACTGACTCAGGGCAAGGGAAGAGTGGCTGACAGTCACTCTCCCCACAGCGAGGGACACCAACCGAGCACGGTACAACATAAAGACCTCTTATCTGGAAAGCAGGAAGGGGTAGGTACAGGGTGAAATAAGCTTGAACATTCAATATAATGTGATTACTTCAGTGTAGAGCTGAAATAGTTGTTTTGAAAGATACTGCCTTGGAAAAGTATGGTTTGCTTCTCCATTTTCACATATTTGCCCTTAGTGTGGCACAGCTATATGGATTCACCTTTGGCTCATCTGTGGGTTTGTTCCTTTATTAATTGCTAGATGCACATGACGCATTCTTAAAAATTATCATTAGTCACTTTTTGCAGACTGCCTTGATGCCGGTATTTGCAATTTGTTGTATATACAACTGCATTTCACCTCCAAAGTAGATTTTGGATTTTTTACTTTCAAGTGTAGAAAATAGTTTCAACTTCCACCGTAAATCTGTACTTACTCTTTCCATGCCCTTGGCAGAGAGAGGCAAAACTATAAGCATTGATTTTCATTTTCCATATTTCCCTCACCTCTATTTAATCTTCTTAGCAGTAAGCTAATTTGTTAATAAGTGGTGCAATGTCATGGGATATGACATTGCCATAACATTACCTAATTTATTATTCAAGAGATTATTAAAGACCTCACTCAATTCACCATTCCCACTGAAAAAGCTAGCAAATATCAACTTCAGTATATTAGTATACATGCTGCTGCTACATTTGCTTTAGCATTCCCATTCCATCAATTGAGTGGGCCACAGAAGTTAGTAAGCTTGCTTCTGGAGAGAAGAAAAACATCACATTGCCTGGGCAGTTCTATACCCAGAAGTCATCCTTATAGATGGTGGGCTCATAGGACAATGGGTGTGATGAGGAAGGAAAGGCACCTTTTTAGAGTTTTGATATCATTGAATAGAATGTGCCAAGATGCAGTCTCAGTAAAACATTAACCAACATGAAAATGTCAAATAGTCACCAGACCTGCTTACCAAAGGTTACAGTGCCTTGTCCTTCACTGTGAATGTTTTAAATCAGATTGCCTGTTTTCCTAACATATATACTGTAGTTCATTCACAGATACTGGACCAAGCTGGAATTAACCACAACAAAACCTGTGTACTACATTTATACCTGAGGCCAAATTAGAGGATCACAATGGCCTCTCTGTCCTTAAAATGTGTTCTGTTTCAGACCTGCTCTCTCGCTTAGCTATGTTTAAGAGCAGGTATTGAATCTGAAAGGACAGTAGTCTGCAGGAGTGCAGAGGTCAGGAAACTTTGATTAGGACAACAAATGCTTTTTAATCTTCTGCTAGATTTCATTATGCCAATGTGATGAATTATGGAACTGGGCATTACAAAACGTTACTTCATTTGACACTCTCTTGTTTCCAATGTTAATTTTTCCTTCCCCAGATTTAGCTTTTTAATTTAGCTCAGTAACTATAATTTCCATTTAATTATGTGTTCTTATTATTAGCAGGGTAAAGAAGGGGGGAGAAAACCTGGGACAAAACCCATCAGTCTGCTAAGCAGTGCTTTCACAGATGAGACTGGTGTGGAGATAGGACGAGCACCATTTTCAGTTGGACATGAGTCAGAGGTGAATAATAAACATGTTGCTATAGATGTCATCATTAAGGAGAGGGGAAATGTCTTGGAAGAATGGGAGGGTGGAGTTTGGTTTGAATGCTACTGTCACATGGTTCTTCAATAATTATTTGTTTTTCTACAACTAACGTCACTGTTACAAGTTTACCTACCTTACAGGTGATATTTTTTTCTCTTTTTCTTTTTTTTTAAGATTTAGGTTCTGAGGAGTATTAATATCCAGCAACATATTAAATTCTTCATGTGTGTAGATTTAAGGATAATATTAACTTAAAGATAAATCGAAAACAAGTTTAATTCTGGAATAAGAAGCTTTTAATTACTTGTGAATTTCATGTCCTGAAAGAATTTGGTTTAGGCTTGAGTCCTGTTCTGCTCATATGTCAAAAATGGAAGATGAACTCATTTAGGAAATCTAAATATTTGAATAGAAAATCTATCAGAAAACAGGTTATTAGTATTCCAGAACAACTCATGAGGTATCAAATCTGTAGTGAAAAGGTAACAGTCACTTTATCAGAGAAACAGGAAGAACAGACATGCCACCTTGGGCAGATCAAGGGATCATTTATAGCTGAGTTGATACTGCCATAATGGGGAATCTGTGCAACCACATAATCACAGCTATAATGTGATGCAGGAGTAAACTGCACTTCGGTCACTCCTTGTATGCCACAGAGCTCTGCCCATGGCATTATGTTAGCGATGAGTGCAACATAGAAATAGGCAGCCTGAAATATCCCCAAAATCTGAAACCACGGTGCAAACTTCATAGTTAAGCTCACACTGTTATCCCTCAGACAGACCTTTTCTACCTTTACTCATACTTCCTTTTTTAAAAAACGTGAGTTGAGTGAGCCAGTATATCAATATCATATGTCTAAGCCCTCAAGATCAGGCCAAAATACAGTTCCCATACTGATTGGAGAGAGTGACTTTAAATTTACATGGAACCTGAACTGTGGTTGTTGCAATGTAAAGAGTAATTGTTTCTTAGAAAAGGGAAGGATGAGATCTGCAGCTGATCAGCCTGTAGTAGTAGCAGCATCCTGCTGGAGAGGGCAGAGAGAAATAACTGTGAGATTACTGAGACCTTTGGTGATCTGAGAAAGGACACACAGGAAGGATGTGGCAGGGAGATTAAATTAAGTCCTCAATAGCACAAAGGGCTGATGTTTTTGGAAGGGAAAGGTCTGCTGTATTAAGGTTTTGAAGAAAAAAGGAGAGAGAAAGGAGAGAGAATAGCACACAGATCATGGGTGGAGAATAAATGAATCATATCTGTCAAACTTGCTTAAATTGCTTTTCATGGTGTTTTGAGATTCACTTATTTGAACAACATACTTTTTTTTTTTTTTCCCCAGGATTCCAATATTGTCATGACAAAACTTTTCTTCTTAGTAATTATGATTATTCAAAATCAGGGATATAACATAAACAAGATTTTTGTCTTACTGTTGAAATTGACCAGGAACTGCAAGTGATATGATCTGGAGGCTGATAGCTTTTAATGGTTCTTTCAGGCTTCCTGGTCCTATTCCAAGTACATAGAAGCCTTGGAGCAGGAGAGAGTACTTCTTAAAATGCAAGAAGATCTGGAGAAAGCTTCATCATCTGTCCTTCCAGGTTGTTAACCAAGCTCTACAGTTTAGGAGAACAAGCTTGTAGCTTAGGTGAAATTCTCTCAGTGCAAGGATTTTGTTCTCCTTTGGACTTGTGTATATAAATCTCTGCCTCTCTTATGCTGTCTGCAGAGTAGTTGCTCTCTGCACCAAACTTGTGAGTTTTCTAAGAAAGGGAAAGTTGTAGGGTATCAGCATTGTCTTTACTGCAGAGAGGAATATGGACATTTCTTCATTCTGCAGAGTGACATGGCAGTCCTTTTTGGCTCACATACGCATTTCACCTCCCTGGCTTCTTGTGCTTCATCAACTTACATACAACCAGAGAGATACAACTTTTTTCCCACCAGTTTGTCAGTGTGCTTTTGGGGAATGTAAGAGGCATTGCTTCATCCTTGTTTCAGCTGTGAATAGCTTCTTAGGTCTTCCCAAAGGATTTGATGACCTGTTTGTTCATTAAATAGCTCAATTTAGCAGTAGGGCTAGCAATAGAACTATGTAACATTAATCCCCTTCAATTTCCCATCTTTTAATTTTCTTTTCATACTCGAATACCTCATTTATGTCCTTCCCCAAGCCTGGAAACTCTGAAAACCCCACCATTTCTCCAAAGATTATTGTGATGTTGGAGAAACACTCCAATCTTCCCAAGAAGCAGAAAGTGAGTACCAGATGCCAACAAGTGAGCTTTGAAAACTGGATTCTTAAAAGCTACTTTTCCTGCTGTCAGTGCTGATGCTTATTAGTAGCAAGTTATCCCACTCCAAATCACGTTCAACTGAAGCTGTACAGCCTCAACATGAAGGCAAGATTATTCTTCACCCCAGTCATGGTTAGTGGACTTAATGCTGACCAGATGGACTTTGTTGCATAATGGTAGCCTCTGAAATGCTGTTAAGAAAGCTTTCCAGTTAAAGTATTTTAAATAGGATTGTGAGATAACTGGAGGAAACTCAGACCCCATGGAGTTACTGGCAAAGGCTTGACACAGAACTAGTAATAGATCATCTCTGCCAAAGCCAATTAAATATTAGAATGGGAGAAAGAACTGGGACAGCAAAGAGGTCTGATAAGGAGAGAAAACCAGATTTTGCTTGAAAGCTTGAATTCCTAGATGGAAGACTCCCCTGGAGGTTTTGGTTTGTGTTTTTTTTTAAGCCTATGCTGAAATTAGATGGACTTGAAAAAATTAACAGAACTTGGACTGTTGCTGCCCTTCCCCCTCTGGTCCTCTTTCCTCTTCTAATTTTAGGGAAGCTGGTGTCCTGCCCTTGCTAGTCCTCTTGAACTTCTCAGTGTCTGGACACACTCTTCCCATGGCAGCATTTTCTGTATGTGGCTTTGGAGATAACTGCAGCATTCCTTGGTTTTCCCCATGTTCTTATTGTCCTCCTATCACCTCCTCTAGTTAAAGTCATCCAGTCACCTTGGGCCTTATGCACCCCTGCAGCTGTTACTGTATTTAATACATTTATGCCTTTTGTACTGCAGTTCTGCTTCACATAGCTGCATCACTGTGGGGAGTCCTTGTGCAGGGGCTCCTGTCCTGTTCTGTAGCTGAGAAGCTTCCAGCTGCGCCCAGTGCCCAACAAGGGCCTCCAAGGCAGCTGCAGCTCTTGCTGCAGGACAACCCAGCAGTCCCTGGCACACCCTGTATTCAATACCTGAATTTGCATTCCTGCCAGCCATCAGGCTGTGCTATGGACTAACACAGTGATAAAGCACTGGTCTTGAGCTGTTTGAGAGGTCTCTCCCAACAGCTTCAGTTGCAGCTCACACTGCAATACCACTGGAGATTTGCCAGCCCTGCCCAGTCTCTCCCAATAGCTCATGTGTTCCCACAAATGGTTTCCTCTTCCTCCATCATGACCCCCTGGTGTTGTCCTCAACCATGCTCTGCAGTGATCTGATTGCTCTGCTGGGAGGGTGAGGTATCTACAGAAGACTACTGCTGCTCTTGATGGAACAGCTTCTCTCCAGTTTGTTACAAAAAGGTGTCCAGACCTTGTGTATTGGGTATAAATGGCAAGGTGCAGGCAGCAGGGGGGCTGTGGGTGCATCCTCTGTGAGGAAAGTCAGGGGCTGCTCCATGCCAGACACAGCCCATTCCAGTCAGCTCCGATGGACCCATCGCAGGACACATCTGAGCCCCCATGGTGGCACTTTGGAGAAATGCGTTTAAGAAAGGAAAGAAAGAGAGGAGGAGAGAATGAAAAGAGTGAAAAACAATATAGGAAACACCAAGGCCAGAGAAAGAGGAGGAGGTGCTCTACTGTGGAGCAGATATTCCCCGCGGCCCCAGGAGGACACACGCTGCAGTAGAGGAAAAGAATGAGAAGGAAGAAGGGGCTTCCAGTGCCTCACCAAAGGAAATGAGTGCAACTTGTGGTGATAACAAGGAGGGGAGAAGAGGTGCTTGTAGTGAATTTGAACCTGGGAAAGGCAGGAAAAGTGTCTTCTCTAAGTGTGTAAATGTTTGTTTCTTCTTTTTCTTGTTTTTATTTCCCACTACCTGAATCAGTAAGGATTTATTCTAATAGACAATATATTAATTTCCCCCATTACGGTCTGTTTTGCCTGTGACAGTAATTGGTGAGCAACCGTCATCTTGATCCACAAGCTTTCTCTTTCAAGGTTTTTCTCTTTTCTCTCCTTGTCCTGCTGGGAGGAGTGGGCTAAGTAAGGGAGTGAGCAGCTGGATGGGCGACTGGCTGCTAGTGAGGGTCAACACAACCACACCTTGTTTCCCTCATTTTGATGCATTTGTTGAAAGACTGTTCTGATGATTTCAATTGGGTTCAATAGAGCAATGACATTCCTTTATCTTTTGCAGGCAAATTAAAATCTCTCTGAAGGAAGGGAAAGCAAAGACATTCAACGAAGGTGGTCAGGAGACACAAGATTAACGTGCATGGAAGGTTTGTCCTTACATTTCCGAAGCAAAGATGATGACCTGGAATATTATTAAGAACCATGTGACATTAGTCAGGGGTACAAAATAAACATCTTCCAGTGTGTTCCATATCAGTGTGATTGTGAAGCTGACTTTTGTGTTACTTATTTGTTTAATGTTACACCTTGAGGCTCAAATTAGAGTAAGATTCCACTGAAGTATGCACGGTACAAACAACTAAGCAGTCTTGGGCCTAAAGATCTTATAATCAAACCCAGTTCTTCAGTGTGTGATCTAACAAATAAGTGAAACACTGCACTGAACTGACAGCCCTGAAGCTGTGTGTCTTGGCACACTATGATCTCAGTACTGCTATTCTCTCAACTTCTGTTCATCAAAGACAACTCAAGAGGTGTCTGAGCTATCATAAAATCAAATGCTGTTGTGGTTTATTCCAAATCCTGTCTGATTTCTGGTCCAAAGTACATCTTCTGACTCATTTCTGATTTTGATCCACTGAAAGGCATAAAATACATCGGGGACAAATGTGATTGAGAACTTCTGTAAGATGTCATTAGCCTCAAGGCATTACTTTCCAGAAGTTTGCAGGAGCTCTTAACTCTTTTGCAGCACTCTCTACTTTCTTGCTTCTTTTCACAATTTTAAGAGTTCAAGAACGAACTGGATTAGAGTTTATGTTGGGACTAGGGCCAAAGGATTAATTGGAAGTTAAGAGGGGACAGGGGCAGAATTAACTGCTAGGCAGGGGACAGGATGACGGTAGACCTCTCCACATTTTCCAGACCACTTTAAACACCAGTCGCTAGCCACAAAGTTGTTGGCTCCATTCATCTCTACATATGTGTAACGCATGTAAGAGAAAAGGCACTTCAGTGAGCTCCAGCTTGCTGAGTTCCTGAGGACTACTCCTGTGTTATGGATGGGTTTGTCTTCTGTTATCCCTCTCAACCTCTTGATCAATGAGAATGCGCCATGCAGCCCTGTCTCAGTTGTCAGAAGTAAAGTTTCTTAACTTGGAGTTCTTAGACCATACTGCTAAGGACCATTCAGGAGCTCTTTCCTTCTGAGTGTGCAGTGGCAGCTAATTGTCTTTTTATTTTTGACTCTTGACATAACGACCAAGATTTGTATGGGATTTCTATCAGGAGCCACTTCAAACAGACTGGCAGGGAAGAAAGCCATTCTCTTTTATGGAGAGAATGTATCCTGCTCATATATCCTTGCAGAAGGTGCAATGGAGATCATTGGTTCAGTTCCTACTTTCCCCACAATTTGCAAAGTTTGCTTCATGCTTATCTCCATTCCTTCAGTGTTTGGATTGTTTGCTTGTGTGATATAACCTGAGAAAGATGTCTTGGGTGGAAGCCACAAGGGAGCAAAACATAAAATTCTTGTCCCCATTTTTCACATTTTCCCAAAATTTAACAGAAGCAGTAAACTTTAATGCACAGTACATATGAAGAGGGTGGAATGTAGCATCTTGTAGTGAGTAGAGCACATGTGGTACTGTGTGGCCTACCACTCATTAATGTGAAAGGCAAAGAAGAATCATGAAATGCCATAAATGCAGTGATGTATATCAGTCTGAAAAACATGTGAAAGGCCACCTTCTACTGCTGTGGTCAGAACAGTGCACGCAACCAAATGCTGTAGCACGGCAGTCAGTTTCTGTTTTGTTGTATTCTTGCCTTTGTGGCATTTTGAGACAAATAATATGTAGAGAGTGCTTATCTTATGCTGGTAGCTTTGACTTGAATCATACTTGGTTTACTTCTAAAATGAAAAATATTATTGAGATATTTGTCACAGATGATAAAACCAAGTCTTTGTGAATACATTCCAGCCTTGCCAAATTGTTAATGAAAATTTACCAGCCCCCATGAAAAATCTACTGTCCCAGACAGTTACTGTGATTAATACCATGCGCATCTATCAAACTTAAAAAACAAAGGAAAAAAGTACTTTCTGTACTTCCATAAGCGAGTGAAATTTCGCAAACTGGCTCTCTGCACTCAAAGTTCTGCAAACCGATGACAACCCTCAATCCAGTTTGCAGTTCTGTCTCCATGTTAACTGAAATACATATGCACGTATATATGTGTGCATACACACACACACGCACAGTCACTTATAGCCCATGTCTCTAGTATGCCACTGAGGAGGACAACATGTATTAGTAATGCTAGAGACACAGGTCATACCATTATGCCCATTTAATGTGTTAATTCTGAAGAAGTATTGAGCAACTGGACAAGGAATATATTAAGAGACTTGGACCCTTTCATTTCTGGATTACTGAATCTAATCTGATGCAATGGTAAATACCCCATAACTGCTGTTTGGTGATACATCTGTAACAGAACCGTGGTTTTAGTCTCATGACGAGGGAGCAAGCAATGACTATTGCCAATTCCAGCACAGAGCCTGAGAATTTGAACAGGTACAGAGACTAACTAAACCTTATTGTTCTAAATGAAGACTCACTTCAGAAAGCTTGCATTCCTACTGCCTTTTTGTCTTGTTCTTGAGAAATATTCTCTCTCATGTTGCTGATCTACATCTATGTGAGCTCAGCAGTTGTAAAGGGGTAGAAAGTTTTATTCAACAATTTTAATACCTCTCCTATTAGATAACTCTTATTCCTTGTTTATTTTAACTATGTATACTTTGGGAGTTTCGGAAGTCTGTAGCAGAGCAACAGTTCTCGGGAGTTTGCTACTACAGACAATAAAACCAATTCTTTTTCCAGAAACCTGCAAACCTAGAAACAATTCTAGGTAAATTTATGCTTTAGTGGCATTCAAAATACACAATCCAATCACATTCATTCAGACTTCCTTCTGTTGTTTACTCCAAATTAATGCAACATATTGGGACTATTTTGGAATTTTTTAAAGCCATCACTTGGATTTTTAAATATTTATGCTTAGATGCTAGTAGTGCGCATTTCACTTTTCTCTCATCAGACTTGGCATGTTTATTAAAACATTTTATAATCTCTGAGGGTGCAGTCCTGATGTTGCTCATGCAAATACTGTTGGTATCAAGACAAGCTGTGCCTATGCAATTCAGGAAGGGGCTTTATACATATTGCTTTGACTTCAGTCCTGCTACTGCATGGCACAAAGTATCAGACTAAGATGAATTCCTGAAAATATGTAGCACTATATTATGTTATTAGGGTACACACACATTTACGAGAGTGGTAGTGGTCATTTAAAACAGGGCAAAATGCTTTCTCATTTGTGTTCATAAAATGCTGGGTTTGCCATTGCCTCTGTACTCATGTTATCTTTTGAGGTGCTCTTTCTTGAATTACTATTAACAGGGAATGGTCTTAAACTCTAAGTAAGTTGTGAATTCATTAGTCCCTTCCAAGGTGTGGAAATCTAGTATTTAATCATCAGTCATTGAGATCGATGAATGCAGAGTGGTACTTGCAGACACAGCAATAGACCAGGTTCAGCAGACCTAGTTTCTATTTACTGGTTCACTTATTATACAGTACTGGGTGGCCAAGCCCAGACTGGTTTGTGACACACCTTCTACATCTTTTATATGAGAAGAATCAGTGTGACTTGCTTTGCAAATAAGATTGACTTAAAATAAAGAGAAACCTGCATTAATAAAGTCTACAGATAAAAGCACCAATGAACTGGGTATTTTCACAAATGCAGGGTGCTCAGTTTCCTGCTGAGTACTGGAAAATGGCAGGTGCCCCTTCGTTGCTCCTTCTGTGCCTTTAGCCTTGTGCAGTATTACAGACCTGGGGACATTTTCTATCCTGTACCACTAGTATGCTTTATGAAATCAACGGCCTCAAACCCACCCAGTGCTATTGCTCTAGTCAGAACTGTTTACTTTAGCTTGTGTGTGTGTAAAAATGATTGAAATGAGACCAGATGTTTCAAACTCGGAAAAGAAAATACTTAAATTATTTATGTTTCTAATGTTAATACTGGACCATACTGATCACTGTGCAGCTGTATGCTGCCAATGGAGCTGCTGTAACCCAGCTTGGATTTAACCTGTTTAAACTGTCCAATTAGATTCAACGGAAGATTTTTGTTACTGCCTTTTATAGAAATGCTTTTAGTCAGTCACTGTGAATCATGCCTGCATACAGCTAAAATGGCATTAACAGCTATTTATTTTTTAAGCTTATGGAACATTGCTGGGTTTAATACATTCAGTAGTTGCTGTAAAAATGTTAGGGAAAGACAGGTTTGAACAAAAATTTCAGATCTGGATCTGTGCTCACAGTTCAAACCCACCTCTAAAGGCCTGATCTGGAGCATACCCAGGATTTCAGCGAGTTATAATTCACATCTGTGTTTCTAACTCCTTCATGCATGATTGTTTGAATGTGCACTTTTGGAACAGGTCCATGTCTAATAAGCTAAATTGTAGTTCCCAAATCAGAAGCCACATGGTATTGCCATATAGTTTTTCATTTTCCCCCCTTATGACACAGCCTTCAAAAAAGGTTCTGCCAGTGCAGCACACTGGATTAACACAAAATACCAAAGACTACATTTTCTACCTAGCTGCTAATGAGCTCACACATTTTGATTTCTACTAGTGATTTGAGAAAGCATTTGCACAATGGCCACTCCACCAACTAATAATTAATCAGAGTGCTGGAGCAGACTGGAATGATGCAGGACCCACCAAGCTGTCCCAGTATGGTAAGGGTAGTCAATGCACAGGTTCTCTTATTTTTAAGATTCTTTGAGCCAAGCTAATTTATATGTCTAGCACAGGCTGCATTTACTTGGATTTCCCTCTATTTCTCTACTAACTGAAATATTTTAGTTTCATGGCAACATATGTGAAAGCGTTGACAACAGCATTGCTTATTCCACATGTTAATTATGTATTTGTTCAGAGTGTGCATTTCTCATGTTAAGATTTCATTTCATGTCAAAGGAAAAGTTGAAATGTAGTTAAGTGGATTTGTGCTTTTAATTTTAGATTAAAATTATAGATTTTTTTCCTCTAAAACAATCTTGTACATGATTCCTCTGTACCATATGCGTTTGAAAATCTGGTGTTGGCAAGAAATTTAAAAAGAAAGTAATACTTCTCAGAAAAGGATTTTTGAACAAAGCAGAGCAATTGTGCCATTAATGAGAAAGTTAAATGAAACAAATGACAAGGCAGACAAGAAAAAAACACAGCATCACACTCAAAGAATGCACAGGCACACAATAGCTTATGCAATATCCCCCATCTGTCAGAGTCAGTAAATACAGATATTTCATTGGAAATATTCATTATGATCAGCCATGGCGCCTATGGCTCAGTAAATGTAATCAACAAGCTTACAGCACTCTTAGTAGTTCTCACCTGTAGGCAACTACATTAATTTCATCCCAGCTGTAAGACCTAATTGATCAGTACTGGTTTTGTAAACCCCATACCACGACTGGTTTGAATACCACTCATTCCTGAAAAAGGTACTTTGGGAATCAAGTCTGTCACACCTCTAGAGTGTATATGTATATGTGTATGTGCAGGCATTTATATGCCTATAAAATCTGCACTTCATGGACTTGTGTGTGTTTCTGTGCAGATATAGCTATATATACATTATACACATATATGCATAAAATTACCTTTTTTGGTAAACTATTTTACTGTCATAATCACATAGGGCTTAATTTTGTTGTATATCATCTTTTTCCTATTCCAACTATTTTTTTAAGTGTACTTTTTTTTTTTAAAGAAAGGCCTTTGTGTTTCATTGAAATGTTTGTATCTGTGCTCACTTGCATTTGAGAGGATGCAGCCATTACACTTGCATTGTTGAGGATTATGGTTCTTTCCAGAGGTTTGCATGGCTGCTGGAAAGTGAAAATAATGCACTTTTGGGGAGTTCTTTTCCCTCTAGAAATTATATACAAGAAAAAAATTAAACTTCTCTGCATTTTTTCTCCCAATGAGAAAGTAATTAACAGCATGTGTTGGGCCATTCATTAAAGACTACGATAAATGATCTACTATTTTCAAGCTAATGAATGGAATGTTTGCTCTAAAAATGGAAAGTGTATGATTGTGTTCATCTTCCAGTTATGACCTTTCAGTTCAAAGATCACCTTAGCTCCTGGCTGCCTGATCCTGAAATTTGCTGAATGTACAGAAAATTGTTCTCTTAATTCAGATCTCCAGAGGTGCTTCAGCACCTGGCAGTAGTAGGCCTTCAGAAACACTAGGAAAGTAAGGATTTGTCCCTGCAGCTCCACACAAAATTAGGTTAAAAAAAACCCAAAGCAAAGCAAAATCAAAACTCAAGGCTTGCCAAGGTAATGTAGCACTAATCGTAGATTATATTTCCAAGACAATAGTTAAGCATTGGACAAACTGCCCAGAGAGCTTTTGGTATCCTTATTGTCATCAGAGGGGTTCTAAAAACAGATAAGATACAACCATCTACCAGGAATGTATTTTGAGACTCATATCGGGGCAGGGGAGAAAATAGACAAACTCTTGAGGGACTTACTTTTTCAGAATCCATATTTGGATTGTTCTGAATGCAAAAGCTTAGCCTTTGCTAAGGAATCTAATGAGAGTCAAGGGCCATGACACTTCATTTGCTCTGCACCCGAAACTCCCACTGAAGCCAATTATTCAATCTAATTTAACAAAGACCACAGCTTCTCTGGCTGTGCAATTGTTGGTAACCATCAACAAACTGATTCATCTACAATTGGGCCAAATGTTACAAAATCTGTTTCTGAGTTCTTGTTTGTACCCCCATCATAGGATTACACCAAAATTAAAGCATGCAGTACTTGAACTAACTTCAAAGGCTGAGCTTGCACTTCTAGCTAGTTCAGCCTTTTTATTGGTTCATGTTTTCCATTTGGCTTCAACATCCTGTTCCTTACTGATGCCCTTCTAGAGTTTCATTTACAAATATTACGTCCCCGGTTAGTGAGCCATGCTAATTAATACTGTGGTGGAGGCTATGGATTATAGTAATCTCATGCCTCCTGCTAGGAAAAACACAATTTTTCCAGACATTTACATGTAATGCCATATTGAGCATGGCCAAATTTGTCTTAGGAAAATGAACTCACTTAATCAAAATATATTCAACCAAGGTTCCTTATGCTGTTATCTATTGCCAGTTTTGTTAATCATGAAGCCCCAAAATTTCAATGCAGTAGAAACCTGAGAGCTACAATTTCCTAATTAGATTATTTCAAACAAAACACTAAAGTTAAAACAGGCTGGTTTAAGTATACATATTTTTAAAAGTTTATGGCAATAACAAATTTGCTAAAAAAAAAAACACGAACAGATGATTTGACTACTTTCTGGAAGCCTCAGATGTCTGATTGTGCCTCACCTTTCAAACCAGGGACCACAATCTGACACGGATTTTAGCTCCACTGGAGACTCTGGAGTCAGAAACTCCCTTGACTGAAACTTCAAGTGCTGCCTAAATTACAATTGTAAATTGATATTTGCAGTACCATTGAATATGAAATAAAAGCTATGGAGCCTTTACACAACATAGCAATCCTAAGTTGATAGGTTCTTCCAACACCAAAATAAACAAAAGCAATGGCATTTTTTAGAAAGAGGGGATATCTTTTATTAGACCTGGTGATGTAATTGGAAACAACGGACAAGCTTCCAGGCTCACAATTCATTCACCAGGTCAAGAAATACATCATCCCTGGGGTACTTGTTATTTTATTTTTGTTTTTAATTCTGTTCATGTACTCTCTTTTCACAAATGGACACAATTTGGTTGACATGACTGCAGTATGATGATACAAGTCACAACAAACCTGAAAGAGACACCCCACCCCTTCTTTTTAGACTGTCATTTCAGATCTGGAAAAGAAAACTTGTCAACATCTCCTAATGCTCACCATGTCATCACCTCAACACAAATGAAACCAGACCAAAACGAGAGGTTTCGAAACCTATGAGAAAAGGTCTAAAAACTTGGTAAAGGAAATAATTGCAAAGTGGCGCCTTACACATAACCCGGGCCAGGTTTTTTTGTCAGAATAAGCTGTATTGGGTGAATTGAATAAGGGCCACAGATGCCTCTAGGTTAAATCTTATACTGTCACTCTCTCAGGTTGCAGTACCTACCTCAGCAAGGCCTCTTCTCTCCTCTCCATGCAGCTTCTTTCTCTGAGGGGAGCACACTGAGCCAGGACCTGCTCAGAGCAAGCATGTTGAACCTAACCAAGAAAGGGACTAAAGACAGTGCCTTGTGGAGACTGCCTTCTATTTGAAAGAGACTTTCCCACTTCACAGCCACTGTTTTAGACCCACAGGTAGGTTGGTCTGTCATTTTCTGTGAGAATTAATTTCTTGAACAAAACTGTAGCTGTACAAACAGCAGCAGTTGGCCACTTTCTGCTATCCTGGAGGTCCGATGATCACTGGTCACATCAAGGAAAAATAGAAGCTAACAGAAGGTCTGGTCTAAACCCTGTGAAGGTATGAAGAACACTCCTTGTTCCAATTACTTTGGACTACTGAAGGACACCCACAAATCTGCTGTTCAGACTTACTGTAATGCATCCATGACTTACGAGGAGAGTACTGGTGAATGTATCAGGTGCCTGCATATACATGCTCACCAGGATTGCTGGACAGGACATGCAGACATTTTCTGCCATACAATCATTTGCATAGGATAGATGATGTTTGGAGCTAGAAAGTTTCACCTTGTGTGAAACTAAACCATGTCACAGCACATCCTCTGAACTGTGCTTTGAAAGGAGTGTGAGAAGCTTGGCCTTCTGTCCTTGTGTTACAGTCCTTGCTTTCATTTTTAAAAGCTTCACATTTCATTTTCACTCTGCTCCTGCGCTGTTCTTACCCTGGACACTTGCTGGAGCTGACTCAGGCTAGAAGTGCTTCTGGCCTACATCTGATGGGCTGTCAGTCGCTGAGCTGGGAGTGCAGGACTGAATTACATGTAACAAGTCTATGTGTTGACTGGTTACACTGCAGATGGGGGTATTTGTAAAAGTGGTTTAACTCCAAAGATTCCTGGAAAAAAACAGGATGAAGAATGAAAAAACTGCATCAGACAAGGTACCTCTAAGCAAATATAGAGTGGTAAAGTATAACAATATTGCCTTTGATGTTTTTTCTTTCCAATGCAGAAAGGCTACGTAATGTTTTAAACCACAAAAGACAATAATCATAGAATCATAGAATAGTTGGGGTTGGAAAGGACTGTAAGATCACCTACTTCCAACCCCCCTGCCACAGGCAGCCACACCTCACTCTAAACCATGTCATCCAAGGCTCTGTCCAAGCTGGCCTTGAACACCACCGGGGATGGACCATTCACAACTTGTTTAAAAACCTAACTTATCTAAACAAGGTTTTCCCATCACTAAAATAATAAGTGTAAATTTGTTTCAGATAAGGCCCCCCCAAACATGGAAGACTTCAGAGTGAGAACAATACAAACCATACTTCATAAAAGAAAGTGAATATCACATGAAAATGTCTCAGCTGTGGAACCTGGTGTGTTTTCTAGCTCTTGGGCCTTAATACACACATTAGCCATGTCTTGACTGCAAGTTGAGAACTTGAGAAACAGCTATCTCTCCTTAACAATATAATTCCTGATGGTACCAAACACAGGATCATTCACATAATTGTATCACTATTTGATGTGCATAAAAATACCAAAATCTGTCTCTTTATAAGTTGAACAAACCTAAAAATTTAGGTGGTTCTTTTTTTAAAGTTTTTTCTATTTCAGAAGCATGCGTGAAATCAGCAAAGGCTTGTGAAATCCTCGTCTGCTTCATTTATTCTGATCTGAAATCTTGCTTTTCTCTTTTTCTTTTTCCTCCTTTGTTTATAATGAACTTTTGGAAGTATAAAAATGTTTTTCTTCCCCCTACTAATTTTGACTTTTTCCACTTAGGAATCATTGATTCACCCTCATTTTTTGTACAGCTGTCATTCCAATTCTGTTAAATAACTTATTGTGCCACAATATCTTTGTTTGTTCCACAGCACCACTGATTGATGTTGACAAAGCCATGGCAAAAGACTGTTTGATTAGTTAATTTCTGGCACAGAACTGGGAGAAGGAGCACAAATGTATGTGCTTTCATATGTGGCACATAGCATTGTTTGATTTTTATTTTTCTTCTCTGATAGAGAGGTAGATTTTATAATAAACTAAACTATTTAGGAATGCTGGCTCAGGGGATTGCTGATGTCCCATGTGATCTTTTTCCAGTAGATTGGTTCTAATTTGATCCAGATTATGATTATCTAAAGGCTTTTTGTGGCATATGAAAAATCACTTGATTGTCACAGTCCTGTTCCTAGTTGGCTCCTGTCCACACCACAGAAAGTACAGTCCTAAGTATCACAGCTGGCACCCTTTATGGAAAAAACAAGGATCCACGGCCTGAACTTTCTTTCACTAAAGTCAGAGGTAAATTTTATTTTTAATTTCAATGAAGTGCAAACAAGAAATGATTTAGCATTGATGCCTTCCTTCCTGCACTCCTCAAAAGATGATCCCTTTCAAGGATACCGTGAAGAAGTATCAACTGTTGCTGGTGCTGCAGTATTTTGGAGATGAAAAGAGGACTGCAGATTCTAGTTTGGTAACCGTGGCACCTTTTGAGCAAACATTCTTAATATTCATGTCCAAAAAGCAACTGGAGCAGGTGCCAGAAACCCCAGGGACTGGATGGACTGGGAAGGAAATAACTGCTGTTGCTGTACTGTATGCCTCGGTGCTTATTTGCTTTGATGCATTTTGATGCACAAGGTCTGCCCAGGTCCAAAACCACATTCAGATTTATAATTCCTTCAGAAACTGGAGTGATAGCAGCAACACTGACTTAATGGAGCTGATTATCCCTTCCTTCCTTTCATGGCTCTTCCTTCCAATGTACTCTTCATCCTTTTTTTATCCCTTATTTGCACCGTCCTGAACTGCCCTTTATATGGAACAATAAGGAGTTGGCTGTATATTCCACAGCAATGACGTCCAAGAATAATAACAATTAGCACTTCATTTAGCATCTTAACTATAACACGAAGATGCCTAGCCAGGCCTATCTCAGGCACATCTTTCCTATGTATGTGACCAGTTTTCACATACGCAGAAAAGAATTCAGTGACCTGGCCAGCCATGAAGTAAGCTACTGAAAATAGCAATCAAGATTTTTTTATTTGCAGACCTAGGTCCATCCACCAAAATACTCTTTCTCACCAAGACCGGCATTTTTAGGAAAATTCCTCATCTATAATTTGTAACGATAGTAACCACGAAACCTGCTATGCTTTTATTTCAATTGATTTCATATCCTCTTTTTCTGACATTGTGAAAGATGAGGGTAATTGGGGTGCAGATTTTAAGATCTCCTAGACAACTCTCCATGCCATTTCTCTCCTGGTCTCCCTGAATGATTGCACAAGCTCTCCTCAGGAACAGCAGTATGCTTGTGGACCCAGATATTTCCCTTAGACACCCACAATCAAGTTACAGGTCTATCTTGCTATTCCTTCTGCAGGACATCATTAACATTTGTCTTTTTGTGTTAATCCACATGGGAAGAATTCTTGGACAGCCATTCTTCATTTTGGTCTCAACTATTGTAGCAAACTTCTCTTCATTTTGAGGAACGCTGTCCAAATTGCATCTATTCAGACTGCTGTAGCAAACAACACTCTCCTAGCCTGCAGCCGTGGCTGTATGATTTCCCTCTGCAGTTCTCTACTGACACTTTCTTCAATCTCATCAAAGGAAAAGAAACTTTGGTTTTAAGGGCCCATCTCTGCTGTCATTTGATGTCAGGATCTGCTGGCTCTGGCAAGGGAGTGAGTGCAAGGCTTGAATGGTAACTTGCTGCACAGGAGGGGCTTCAGTTTCTTCAAGCCAAGAATTAATGGCATTTAATGTAAATCCCACAGAGACTCCCCAGGAATAAAACCGACAATACCACATTCAGGAGGTGATCAGGTGGAATCCATGGACAAAGGACACATGTGCCTCATTTCCGAGAAAGGTACAAAACCTGGCTAAAGGGTATCCAGAGAGGCTTACTTAGTGCTTAATCTGTTTCTAGGCTGGGCTAACCCTTCTTAGCACACTCTATAAAAGATTATTATTTCGTGCACTCTGGTATTCCCGCTGTTTGGGTTCGACAGACACGCTGGAGATCTGGAAAAGCGACCGTGTGCGGGAAGGGCTGAAGGCACCGATTTGTGTGGGGAACGGCTGGGGCTCTGGGCACGTAGCACTATGAGGGCTCTTGGCGGGCGTGAGGGCTGGGACCCGGCCTGGCGCAGCAGGTTTCGCAGGGGTGCTCCATTGCTGCCCCCTCTGCTCTGCACCACAGCGAGGTGCAGCCCGAGCCGAGCGCCCAGCGGGTGCAGCCGCTCCCCCGGCGATGGCTCATAGCGGCCAGGGCTGCCGCTCGCCCCGCGGCGCTCCCTCCCACGCCCGACGGATCGCGCACTGCCGGGTTTGGGCCGAGCCGCTCGCCGTAGCCCGCC